>JAODAL010017152.1:0-78597 GCA_025379985.1 Phyllomedusa bahiana
CTTTTTTTTTGCCCAAAACTACGCCCCCATCCCCGCTTCCATTCGCACTCAAATCCTCGAAACAACATGTCTATCTTCAACTTTCCTCTCATCTCTCCACCAACTCTCTCCTTGACCCTCTTCAATCGGACCTCCGACCCCACCACTCTACAGAAACCGCCTTAACCAAAGTCAGCAACGATCTAGCCTCACGCCACTACTCTGTGCTTCTCCTCCTAGACCTGTCCTCCGCCTTTCACACTGTGGACCACTCACTCCTCCTACACATCCTCTCCTCCCTCGGCATCACGGACTTGGCCCTTTCCGGGATCTCCTCGTACCTCACTTATCGGGCATTCAGCGTCTCTCACTCTCGCACCACCTCCTCCTCTCGTCCGCTCTCTGTTGGTGTCCCCCAGGGGTCTGTCCTGGGACCACTAATCTTTTCTAGCTACACTTTTGGACTGAGTTAACTAATAGCTTTCAATACCACCTGTATGCTGATGATACCCAACTCTACATCTCCAGCCCAGATATTACCTCTCTACTCTCCTGGATCCCTAACTGTCTTTCGTCCATTTCCTCCTTCTTCTCTTCATGTGTCCTGAAGCTAAACATGGAGAAAACTGAATTCATCATCTTCGAACCGTCCCACTCTATCCCTCCACCTGATCTCTCTATCACAGTCAATGGTTACACTCTCTCACCAGCTCCACAAGTCGCTGCCTTGGGATAACCCTTGACTCCAATCTGTCCTTCAAACCGCACATCCAAACCCTCACCTCTGCCTGCCACCTCCACCTAAAAAATATCTCCCGTATCCGCTCATTCCTTAACTTCGAGAGCACAAAAATGCTTGTGCAAGCCTTCGCCATCTTCCGCCTAGACTATTGTGACATCCTTCTCTGTGGCCTCCCAGCTAACACCCTCGCTCCCCTCCAATCCATCCTTAACTCTGCCGCCCGTCTAATTCACTTCTCTCCTTGATACTCCTCTGCCTCTCCCCTCTGCCAATCCCTTCACTGGCTTCCCATTGCCCAGCGAATCCGGTTCAAGTTAGTAACCTTGACCTACAAGACTCTTTATAACCTCTCCCCTCCATACATCTCTGCCTTAATCTCAAGATATCTCCCCTCACGCAATCTCCGCTCCTCACGGGACCTTCTTCTTTGCTCTCTAACCGTCTCCAAGACATCTCTCGTACTTCCCCCACACTCTGAAACTCACTGCCCCAACACCTCAGACTTTCCCCCACTCTCACCAGCCTCAAAAGTAACCTGAAAACCCATCTCTTCAGGATTGCCTGTAACCAGCAATAACCTTGCTGTCACTACACCCTCCACAAACATGTCCGCTCCTCACCTTCTGTCTCTTCCCACCTTCCCTGTAGATTGTAAGCCCTCACGGGCAGGGACATCGCTTCTTCTGTACCAGCTGTTAGTTATTAATTTGTCATCTTTGTACTTGTTTGACCTATGTTATGTATAAAACTTGAATGTACAGCGCCCTGGAATCAAGGGCGCTCTAAAATAAATAATAATAATAATAGTAAAAAGCTGTGCATTCACAAAGGACCAGAAGTTGTGTAACAAAGATACCTATACCTATAGACCATTCAAACAACTGCCTTTTGCCATTTATTGCTAAAACCCATCGGGATTGTTCAGGTTGGAAATCTGAGCAACAGCTGCAAAAATTAGATGGAAAAGGCATTTCCTAAAAAATGAAATATAAAGTAATATAAAGTGTAACTTAACTGCTCGCCATGACACAGGACAGGGTTTAAAAAGGAAGGAAGGAAGGAAAACCCTGTGGCGTTAAGCATTTACCCTATTTTTGAAGTCACACATCTCATGGTATCCCACATTGGAAGGTGAGGAAATATTAGGTCTTACTACCAACTAAACAGAATTCTATAAATGCGGGTCCAGAAAAGTAACTGATTAAAATGTATCAGTATGAACGATTTGGTAAGGATCTCAAGATTCCTATAGTCTTTCTTTTTACCCAGCTTTTACCCAGGGTGAGAGAAATACTTCCTTCCCTTTATTTCAGTTGATGTCTATAATAATTCTTTTCACATTGCAAGGCTCAGTGAATCAAATGTGTCTTGAGGATTTCTACATCCAATAAATGGCACTCTTCAGCTCTCTTCCCATAGGCCTCCTGAAACATTAAAATACCCAATGAAGTGTTAAAGGCTTTAAAGGGGTTGTCTCGCTACAATGATTGGGTTTCAATTAAAAGATCTTTAAAAAACAAGCAGCTTTGCAATATATGTTCATTATAAATGTCCTACTGATTTTGAGTTATCCCTGTTAGTAGTAGTACATCAGCTTCTCAAATCTCTATAGCAGTGGACCTGTTGATCTTTATCTCACTGGCTGTCAGGTCTGATGACTCATCACCTTCAGAATACAGGTCTGAGCACAGAGCCCCTCCCACACAGAATGCTTCTGAAGTGGAGGGAGGGGGAGGGCTCTGGCTTCTGTGTCTGTGTGGATTAACCCTGTGTGTGCCTGTTTCCTCCTGTTCTCTACACAGATTGAGGAGAGCAGAGGTGAAGCTGATCAATAGATGTGACAGCAGTGACCCTGTGTGTTACTATAATCATGATGTGTCTGTGGAGCTCTGACTATACTAATAGTGACACATCCTGAGTATAGTAACACTTCCCAGCTGCCCTGTGTCTGTTCTGATAGGGTTTGTTGTTGCTGGAGATGTGGAGATTTGTATACTAAGCAGGGGGTATAGGAACACATGCATCCCCTCTGCTATTAGCATACACAGCTTCACAGACCTCTCCACACTCATAGATCAGCCCTAATACAGCTGATCTAGCAGCCTGCAGCAGACCTAGGCAGGCACACACAGGGTTAACTCTGGCAGCAAACCCCCTTGCCCTCCCCCCTGCTGTATAGAAGTTACAGAGGAGAGCTTTCTGTGTGCTGAGGGGAGGGAGAAGAGGGAGGAGAAGAGGCAGACAAGAAGCACACCCCTCAATTCAACTGCCAGGCACACTGAAGTAGGCTGAAAGCTTGTAATGAGACAACTCCTTTAAATCTCCTCATGCCGACATGGTGCTTCTCTCTAATGAGATATGCAGTGGGGTGAATTACCAGGACACCCTTGAGGTGTCACCATGTGTTATTGCTCTTTGGAAGGGTTGATACGGCGGGGTGCACCCCAATGGGTAATAAGTTTAGAGAGTCAGGGGTCTGCTGTAAACCAGTGCACTTCTTTAATGGAGGAACTCGAATGCAATACGATACAGGCAAGATACTGAGGGGCTTCTCCAGTCTCCTCCCTGCTAGACAAATACTCTGTGATCTAAATGATGTAGAATCTTCTAATGTGAGGGGTGGAGTGGAGAAAAACAACCCTTATAAAAACATTGTTATATTTCAGTCTCTCATACATTTGTATAGAGCGTCCATTCTGGCCTATGGGAATAACTTAGTATCTTTTCCAGACGCAAAGGTCACTGAGAATTTTCCTCCAAAATTCAAATGTGCATCTCCTAGCAAAGTGGAAAGTTACCAACTTCTCAGAGCCTCTCAGTATTAGCTGGCTATGTGTTACCTTTCCCACGGTGCATATGATAGTGCACATAAATAGAACCTATTAAAATAAACAATTTGAGCTGGGTTTAAAATAGTATAGAAGTAAATAACAGTATAAACCATGACACCAAGATACTAATGTGTAGACAGTGTAGACATGTGTAGACATAGTAGCAATAGGGAGAATGTCCACAGTTCAAAGTAACCTCCTGGGTCCTACATTAGGCCTTCTCAACCACACTCAATGCCTCTCACCAAGCCAGCCAGTAAGTTCTGAGGGGCAACAGCCCAAAAGAGCTTTATGCAGATTAACAAAACTGGTATGACTTGAATCCTTTTCACATTGCGATGGCAATGTAGAGTTTGTCTCTAGGGTAAGTAAGTCTTTAGGGTATAATAAGAATGTTTAGATTTTGATGTAACACTCATTATAGTATATATCTAGGGGTATGGTAAGACATTCTTGTTTTTTTGGGTGGCTACAATTTCTGAGTAATAAAATTTCAGTAAAAAAATAATAGTGTCTTGGCCATGTTTGAGACAGATGGAGCAGATAAAGAATAAATACATTTAGCTATCTAAAGATATGTGGTGAGTGTTGAAGCTTTCATTAATGCATAGGCCAGGTTTTTAGGAATATTTTTAACACTGGTGTTTTGTGTCCTATTCCTTGTTGTGCCTGTTCCTTTTTTGGGGCCTCTTTTTTTTCTCCATGGGGAAAACGTCTGCTGGAAAATGCTGGCTTGGAGTTATTCTGCTGACATCATTAACAGAAACCATGTCTTTCCATTTCTCATCAGGGGGGGTTTTAATAACTTTCTCGTGCAATTTGGATGAGGTGGACAGACAGTTTTCCATAGCATATGTTTGTTTCGTATTTCTTCATCAGGAAGATCAACTCTAGCAAAGAACATACTGTAATCCTTATGCACTGTGGTCTTGGTGCTTGTGCAGTGAATCTGTGTACAGAGACAAGGCTGCTGCAGCCATGGAATAAACTGTAAAAGTTCCCTTTATATGTTACAAACAGCATATCTCACATATTCTAAGGATTTATCACAGCAAAGTTTTAGGGAGGCCCTTCTGTTTCATTCAAATGGTGCTGCAACCAGTTGCTATCTGGTCCCTAAAGATCAGATAAAAAAAATTGAAAAGTGCTACTCTAAAGTGACCTGCATAGGAGCAAACAGGGAACTCAACTTTACCCCCAAATGGTTTAGGGCATGTCCCCACGGCAAGGGTTTTCGGCCGGTTTTTCAGTCGGTTTGCGGTTTTTCAGACCGCCTGAAAAACTGGCCGAAAATGAGCACAATTGTGCTCTATGCAAAACCTGTGCAGCAGTCCCCACTGCACAGGGTTTGCCGTCGGACGGTTTTGCCGCCGGCGGTCCGCTCAGAAAACATTGAACATGCACAATCTTCCGTCCGGTTTTCCCAATGGGAGGGGGAGGGCTGTTCTCCGCTCATCGCGGAGAAAAGCCGTCCCCCCCGCGGCTGTGGGGACGGGCGCAAAACAGGACAAATACCGGCCGTATTTGTCCTGTGCAGTGGGAACGCGCCCTTATGGTTGGACTGGTGACTTAATTCATTTATTTTTAAAAAATATTGTACCCTACCTACATAGAAGATTATTTACTATAAGGGGCAGGCAGCATTGCTACCTAGGATAAAACTCAAGCAGTGGGCAATCTAGGGCTAGAAAACAGAGAAGCACTTTTGATTCGTGTTTTATTTGTTCCTCCTTGGGTCGTAAACTTGAGAAAAACAAAGGCAGGGCAAGGCTGACGTGGTCAGGGGGAGAAAACTGAATGGGCGAATCGATTTAACGAAGGGGAAATTGTTTTAGAATTTCGGGGGAAAATTTTGGGTTGGGAAACGAAAATTTTGGGGGGTACTTGGGGTGAACAAGTGTGTTTTTATGAAAAAAGGGCTGCGAGCACATGGCCTCATGGGGAAAAACATTTGGAAGGAAGAAGGGCATACCTGCAGAAAATGTGAAAGGGGAAGAAATTTAGAACCGGGGGTTTTTCTGTGACGTCACCGATAATAAGTCCGGGCGGACGCCGGGAGCCACATCCTCTCACGTGCCAAGGGGGGAAAGGTCTGCCGGGCTGATAGCCTTACTAAGAATTGTTTTTTTTATAAGCGATTTTGTGGGGTGTCTCAGCTTGTCTCAAGATGTTCTTTAAGTTTATTTTTTTTTTTTTGGGGGTATTGGATTGAAATCCAGTGTGCTCCACTGCAGCTGCTATACATTTCAATATCCAAGGGGGATCAACCATTCTTTTTGTATTTTTTAAAAGAAACGCTTTTTTTACAATAAAAAACCACTTTTTTTTTGGGCGCTAATTTTTTGGGCCAATTTACATCCGGGGGGTTAATTAAGCGTTGTTTTGCTGGTGTGCTGCCCCCAAGAAACCGTTTTTTTTAAAACCCAAAAAAAAAGAAAAAAGCAAAAAAAAAGGGGGGCAAAAAAAAAAAAACACCCAAAACAAAACCAAATTTTTTGGGCCAAAAACACGGGGAAAATTTTTTTTAAAAACCCAAAAAATTTATAATTTTTTTCCCTGTAGCCAATACAAAAAAGGGAAAATTCAACTTATCTCTTGTTGGTGGCTAAAAACACGCAATTGTAAACGCTACAAAGCTACTATTTTGTGGGCCAATTCTTTGGGCCAAAATTTTACACCGGGTTAAATTTAAAGGGCGTTGTTTTGTGGGGCTGACAAAAAAACCTCTTTTTTCAACGCCAAAATTATAATTTTTCCTGTAGCCAAAATTCACAAGCAAAGGTTTTTTACAACTTATCTCTTTTTTGTGGGGCGTAGAAAACACCATTGTAACACCTACAAAGCTACTAGTTTGTGGGGGCTCTTCTTGGCGGATTTACATCCGGGGGTTTAATTAAGCGTTGTTTTGTTTTGTGCTGAAAAAAAAACGTCTTTTTCAACGCCAAAATATTAAATTTTTCCCCTGTCCTAATTCACAAGAAAAGGTTAATTAAAACTGTACTCTTTTGTGGGGCTTTTAAAAAAACACCAATTGTAACACGCTACAAAGCTATATTTTTGGGGGGGCTCAATTTTTTTGGCCAATTTAATCCAGGGGTTAATTAACTTGTTTTGCGGTGTGTGACAAAAATAAACGTCTTTTTAAAACCCCAAAAATATAAAAATTTTTTCCCTTAGCCTATTCACACAAAGGTTAATTACAAACGTATCTCTTGTTGTGTGGCTAGAAAAACGCAATTGTAACACGCTACAAAGCTACTAGTTTGTGCGGCTCAATTCTTTGGGCAATTTACTCCAGGGGTTAATTAAGCGTTGTTTTGCTGGTGTGCTGAAAAAATAAACCGTTTTTTCAACGCCAAAAATATACTTTTTTTCCTTACCCTAATTCATGTCCGAAGGTTTAATTAACCTTTTTTGTCTTTTACAAAAAAAAAAGTGTTTTTAAACGAAAAACCAAGAAATTTTCCTGGCCATTTGGGGAGCGAAATTTTATCCAAAGGGTTACCCAAGCTTGTTACGGGTTTTCTTTTTGGAGTCAAAAACAGGGTATTTTTATCATATACAGTTTCATCATCAAACATTCTGTACTTTTTCGAAAAAACAGTATGAAGACAAAAAAGGTCGCGGCTCTGCCCCTGCGAGTGGCAGTGGCAAAACATTCCGGGAAACGGCCCCAGTTTCAGCACAGCAAGGGGACGTCGCAGCGGGGGTCACTGGGAAAAGGCCACAACTGCCGCTTCACTAGGGGCCCGTTGTTTTCAGAAAACCCCAAGGGTTCTTGTTTGGGTTGATTTGTCATCCTCTTCCTCCCGATGACATCAAAACCCCCACCCAAAGATCGGGGGGGAACCCTCAGACAAAACCCTTATTTGGGCATGGCCCGGGGCGGGTCAGGGCCCCTCACTGCCCTCCGCCCCCCTCTGTCCCACCCGGTTCCCTCAGCCAGAGATCTACTATGTGGTCTGGCTCAGCGCCACTATATAGCGAGGATGAACAATTTGAGGGGGGCTCAGCAGTATTTGGCACGAAAAATGGGGCCAATATCCCCTGCGTTTTGCAGAGGCGGCAAAGTAAGATGTGGAGAGGGCAGGGGAAGGTCATTTTGGAGAGGTCAGCCTGGCATCCCAAAGCCCGGTGATGGGGACAGCAGTGACATAAACACAAATAGATGTATGTACCACCGCACTTGGGAGCCGGGGGGGCAAGGGCTTCACATCGTCAGGAGAAAAAGGGGCGTCGCTTGCGCGTCGGCAGCAGCACCAAAAGGGGGTCGTGGCCGTATCAGAAGGATAGCACAGGTGAGGTCGGGAGCCAAAGGGGCCCAGGGGGAAAAAACCCGCTTCGCATCCAAGAAAAGTAGCGGCCGGGGGGCCGGAGGCGCGGGGGCAGTAGTCACTCAGTGCGGAGCGTTGGCAGTAAAATCCAACCGCGGTGGGGCGTTCTTTGCTAAGCCCCGGGGGAGCCAAAATGGGTATAGTAGATCTGTAACAGAAAGTGAAGGGGCCAGGGAGCTAACTTTGGCACCCGGCCCTGGTCAAACAGCAGCGCACCATCCGGGGGCCCCTGGGGAAACGTGGTCAGATGGGGTGGTCCACCCGCCCCGCAGCAACAGCAGCAGCAGCAGGGCCCAGTGGCACGCATGCCATTGCGCCAGTCAAGGCTCCACCCCTCTGCAGAAGGAGCTGTTTCTCTTTGAACATCTCCGTCCAGATGCTCCTGCTCCTCCAATCAGGGGCCCAGCAGTCGTTCAGGAGGCGATTGCAAAGAGACAACAGTATGCTCCAACCACCAAAGGTGCAGCCTGACCTGCCCCGCCCAAGTTGTTGGTACGCAGTCCCTCCCTTTCCAAATGGTGGACTCTGCACATTCAGAAACTAATGCTTGTGCCGGGGCCGAATGGAGAGTTCCAAGCGTAATTTTTTTTCCAAAAAGGCAGTACCAATTTCATAAATATGTAGAACAGAAGGGTGGGTCAGTCCTTGGCTTATGGGTTTTTTGGTTCCAAGGTGCCGGCAGCGGGGAAATTTGGCTGTAACAGGTAGGGCCAGTCATGTCCTTTACGGCCCACGGGGTGAAGTGCTTCCCCCCCAGGCACCCCAACAACTTGGACAGGACCCCGCTTTCCCTCCACTTGTAAAAGCTGACCGGCCAATGTCCGCCCCCCTCCTCCTCCACCCCCACCGCACACAGCCCCCCAAAAGTACTGCTCCATCTACCACATGTGTAGGGCACAGCGGTGTCACGCAGTTCACCCTGGCTTGCCCCGAACGAATCCCCAGGAGGAATGCTCCGCTCAGCAGCAAAAAATCGATGTTGGCTTTTCCGCCAACTGCAAATCGGAACCAGGTGAGGGCAAAGGGAGGAACAGGGTCCCCGCTGCACCAGGAGGATGGGGCCATGGCCCTGCATGGCCACGTGTTCAATCTGGTTGTGAAAGGGTTTTTCCCGAATCTTCCACCGACTTAGAAATTTGAAAATGGCCAGGAAATGTCAGCACTTTACCATTTTTACAAAGCCAGAACCCCTCCCGTTGCAGCGGCAGAAACCCCCCCCCAACACACTTGAATGCAAAGTTTCCACCCCTGGAATTCCAGCCTGCACATGTTGGGCCGACTGTATGAAAGGAAAGGGCCTTAACGATTTTTTTTATGATCCAGGAGACAGAAGTACCCCCTGTGAACTTTGGGTGTCAGCCAGTGGCGCTCATGCGTGACACTGCCGTTTGTTGAGGCCATTCGAGGAGGCCGTTATTTTTCAGTCGCCAGGACTACGGGATGAATAACGTATTCCACTGCTTTTGTCCGGAACAGATACAAAAACTGTTGGGAGGGGGCTGGGGCCCCCAAATTGTGGCCCGGTCGGTGGGGACTGAAAAGGGGGAGGAGGGGGAGGACTTGGAGAGAAAGATTGTCTGGTAAATGAGTGGTTTCAACCCCGGTGACAAAAGAGGAGGGCAGGAGCAGTGGAGGAGGTGGGTGGGGATGAGAAGATGAGGCAGATGACCCCCCGCACCGTGGCAGTAACGTGAAAAGGAGGGGGGAGCCCCCCGAATCACTTGTCGAGGGGGCCCCCCCGCATGCTTATTTTTCCCGGGTAGTGACAGCCGAATATCAGCATCCGGGAGGGGATGAATTTTGGCTCTCCACCCTATTGGACCCTCGCTACCGGGCCAAAATGGGGGCCTTTTTCCCACTATTTAGAGGAAGACAAACCAAATCTTAGGGAAACCCCCGTTAAACAATTGGCCGCTGCCAAATTGCGGCCTCGTCCCTCCTCTGACAGGGCTGACCGGGGGGGTTTTCCTCAGGCTCCTACTACTGCCGGGCTGCTGGGGGAAGGTGGGGGGGTAGGACATACCGCTCCACAGTAGTAACCTAAGTCTGGAGTACTGATGAGCAGCTTCCCCCACCCCCCCTAGTGAGGGGGCATCGCCAGCCGCACAGCAGCAGGGCCTGGAGCAGTCCCTGAACCAACAGGGTTTTTGGCCTACTTGGACGCACTCTGCCCCCCTCAGTTAAAGATCCCGCGGACTATGGGGAGCCAAATGGATGTGTGGCCCAAACTTGCCAGTTTGCGTGGGGAAGCTGTCCTGCCCCGGGCCCGTAGTGTGGCATCAAGCGGGGGTTCAGTGCGGGGGGGGCCATCGTTACCCCCCCCGGGGAACCCCCTTGTCCCCCGGAAATGTGGAAAGACTGACCTTTGTCAAGATGAATCAGGCAGTGGTCGGCCAGGTTTTCCCACACACCAATGCCTTTTGGCGTCTCTGGGTTTTAAACTACCGCCTCGCCAATTCTGATCCGCCACCCGCCTGATGCCACACATCTGCTGACAGTTTCTACTCTGCCTACCACCCCTTTACCCGGATGGTATTTTCCACCCCCCTCAACACTCTGTATTGGCCACTATGACCTCATCTGCTGCTCTGTTTGTTGCCGTGCATCCACCTGGTTTTTCATTGTTTCCCTGTCCTGCCCTCCCCCTTTTCTTTGGCCCGCTGTGGGCTGGGGGTGCCCCCCTGTCTTTTCCACTCGTGGTTTTTGTTTTTCCACTGGCCCACCTCCCATTTTTGCCTGCCGGCCCCCCCGGTTTTACCTCCGCTTTTTCGGCATGGGCCCCTTTTGTGGCTTCCTCCTGTTTTTCCCCCCTCCAGAATGTCATTGTGCCATGCCTGATCCATGTGCGCTGTCTGACCTCCACATGTGTGATTGTGCCCCTCTGTGGCTAATTGTTTTCCCTCCAGAATGTCATGTGCCCCTCCTGACTATCTGCTCCGCCGTGACCCCCATTGTGATTTTGCCACTTGTGGCCCAATACTGTTTTTTGCCGCCTCCAGAATGTCTTGTGCACTGCCTGATTTTAACGCGCCCCGGGGCCCCCATGTGTGTTGTGCATCGTGGCCTAAACTGTTTAGCCGCCTCCAGAATGTCATTGTGCCACGCCTGATCTTCTGCTGCCGCCCTACCTCCACACGTGTGATTGTGCCACTCTGTGGCCTAATACTGTTTTTCCCCCTCCAGAATTCATTGTGCCCCTGCCCCCGATCTCATGCGCGCTGTCGGCCTCCACACTGTTTTATTGTGTCACTCTGTGGGCCCATACTGTTTTGCCCGCCTCCAAAGTCATTGTGCCCCGCCTGACCTCATGCTGCTGCCGCCGGACCCCCGCTCTCGCTTGTGCCCCTCTGTGCTTCCTCCCGGGCCCCCCAAGTTTTGCCCCTCCCAAATGTCCCCATTTTTTTTAGGCACCGGGCCCCTTTTTACCTCCAGGCTTTTCCCGTTTGGGTGCCGCGTCACCTCCAATCTGTCACTAATGTTGCCACCTGAGCCTCAGCTTTTTTTTTCCAGTTTTGCTGGCAGATTTATCAGGACATTCCCCTTGAGTTTTTTGGGCAGTTTTGCCCTCTTAAGTGCCCCGGGAATTTTATAGTGAAACGTTCAAAACGGCGGCAGTCTTGCGTTCATACAAAACACAACATGTAAAGACCAAACCCAACTCCCTCTGCATATTTAAGCATGGCACAACGTTCTAAACCCCCACCCGCAGGCCCGTGGCCCCAAAAAAGTGCTTTTTAACGCGATTCTTCCGAAATAATTTGGAACGAAAGAATTTTGTCGGAAAATTCGGGGAAGTACCAATCGAATTTTGAGAAATTCGCCCATCTCGAGAGACACTCAATTTCTATGATTCTACAAACCAAACTTATTATTGATATTGGATACTGAAATTTGAAAGTCCAAAATGAAAATATATCAAGGCACTTCCTTCATTGTAAAACTTTATTAAGAAATAAAAATGTCTCCAAAATCCAAAAAGTATTGTTATCAGTCTTCATTCTATGATATGAAAGAGTCTCAGTCTGGCAGTCTTATGTGGACAAGTTTGCCAGTGACATCATTGTTTCTCAGGCACCTATTACAGCGATTGGCAGTAATGGTTTTCTCTGTACACATCTGCCATACCATGGGACCATGGCCTTATGATCGCTTGATATAAATTACTGCTGAATGCAAATCATGTGCAACTGAAATCCAAATTTAGCCAACATAATAAATTACAGACTTTTTCAGCATGTGTGTCTCATTAGCCAATACTTAGAGTCAGTTCCTTTTAAATATATAGATGCAAAGTAATAAAACTGTTTCTCCATTACTTATGGGACAATAAATATTTTAACAGAGATCACAATAATTTCACATTTGCCTATTAGATCTTTATGATAAATCTAATTTATATTAATGTATGTTATTCTTTGGTTTCTAAAAATGCCTGAAAACACATGTTAATGGGAATAGACACCTATGTTTTAGTAAAAAAAAAAAAATATAGGTAAGTTGGTAGTCCCAATTAGGTAGATAGGTAGGCTCCAAGTAGGTAGGCAGTAGGTAGGCCCCAGTTTGGTAGGTAGGTAGGTTGCTCTTTGATCGCTTTTTATCAAGGTTTTTGTGAGGTGTTTTGAACACAATACAGCAATCCTGGTAGTGTTTTTTATTTTTTACAGCGGTCACTGTGTGGCATAAATTACATGTTAGCTTTACTCAGTAGGTCAATACAATTACAATGATGTCCAATTTGTATTTTTTATTGTTTTACTGCTTTTACACAATAAAAACACTTTTATTCAAAAAGGAAAACACGTTTTTGAATTGCCATAGTCTGAGAGCTATAACTTTTTTATTTTTCTGTGTATGGGGCTGGGTAAAGGCTTGTTTTTTGCGGGATGAGCTGATGTTTTTATTGGTTTCATTTTTGGGGGGACGAGGATTTTTGATCGGTTTTAAGTCCGTTTTTTGGATGGCACGGTGAAGAAAATACTGCAATCCTAGTAGTATTTTTTATTTTTAACAGCGCTCACCATGCAGTATCTGTTACAAGTTAGTTTTACTCCCTGGGTCAATACAATTATGGCAATACCCAATTTATAAAGTTATTTTTTATGCTGAAGCGCTTTAATCAAAATAAGGTGTTTTATCTTATGCATCACCATCTTCTGATAGCCATAACCTTTTTATTTTTCCATATACAGAGCTGTGTAAGGGCTTTTTTTGTGGGATGAACTGATGTTTTCATTGGTACCACTTTGGCATTTATATTACATTTTACTCCATTTTATGTGCTGTGGGATGAACAAAAATTCTGTGACTGTTTTTTCTGGGGGGGTTTTACAGCATCCACCATGTGGGTTAAATAGCATGACAAATTTTTGCACTTGGTATACCCAGTGTACTTTATTTATTTTTTATCTTTTTTGTGGTGATTGGCATCTGTAAATGGGAAACAGTGTTGTACGTGTTTTCATTTTATTTTTTGAGTTTGTGTTTCACTTTTTTTTTTACTTTTCCCTATAGGGGACTTTTATCAGAATGGAGAGCAGTACACAAAAGTACTGCTCTCCATGGCAACTGACAATCATTATGCTCAGCCATGTCCACAAGGCATGACTGGGCATAGTGACATTACAGGCAGCCCGGAAGACTTTGATAGACCATAGTGCCAGCTGTAATATATAGGCCTGAAAAGGCCTTTATGACCAGCTACTTTTTGTCGTCAGTGGTCACATGACCACCAGGGCTTATTGACTACCTAAACTGTTTGGTCTTATCAGACCCAATTCATTTCAGTTTCCCCTGTAACTGAGGCTAATATACCGCCCCACTAACAGGAAATCACTCCCCAAAAAGTTATATAAAATTTATCCAAAGGTCTTTTTCAGACTTTATGGGGAGCTCAATATGTAAAAAAAAAGTCCCAAAACTCACACACAAAATAAAATATTAACAAAATAACCACAAATTTTAGCACTGCCCCTAAAATCCTGAAACTTTATATCACCAGTATATAACGGTCAGTGATGGAGAAGTGACATAATTATAAAACTTATTTTAGCACTACTTTTGCTGTTAAAAAATAAAGGGGTTGTCTCACTATATACATTGATGATATATCACTTGCATAGGCCATCAATGTCTGATAGGTGAAGGTCCCACCTCTGAGACCCGCACCTATATCCTAAACTAGCCCCGGAACATCTCCGTTCTGAATAGAGAGAAGGTTGGGACTCTCCCATACACTATGTAAATGGAGTCAAATTTTAATTTTGCTGTAAATGCGGAGAAAGGTGAGGGGCAAGCTAACTTCCTGCTCCTTAGCCCTTAGCTACGCCTCAGTTCATGATCACATTGCCTCATGCTCTGTTTTATCGTCCCAGTACCTATAGTCTGATACTTGGTTATGACCTTTGCCTTGTTCCTGGACACACTGCTGATTCATCCTTTGGTGTCTCTGCCTGATACATAGACATACCACAACTGATAGCCCTTTGCAAAGCATTACCATGTGTCTAGTTTCATTTTAATTTGTGTAAGCATCCTTAGATACCCAGACATTTTTGCTGTTTTTTAACTTTTTTCTCTAATTTTCAACAGACCCTGACACTTCCACACCAATAGACATCAAGCTTTAAGTAAAACCTCACTCTTAATTCTTTGGTTGCTGTCTGTACAAGAGATCCTTATAGAAGCTGTAGGATTTTAGACTAGTATTTAAACAGCATGGAGTCATAACATTCAAGCCATTAGACAGATCCAGTAATCCTGATAATGAAACCCTTATGTGGAGGTGCTAAGGGATTTATAACAAAGAAACACATTTAACCCAATCTACACCACAGATTTTTGTACGTCATTCTTTTAAATGTTCTAGACCTGCATAAAGCTATTATATTAAATTATTATATTTGTAGAAAATTCTTGTCAAAGAAGAATGAGAAAGAGAAATATTTTAATCCATGACTGGAAAAGGGTAAGTGTCAAAAATTCTAAAAAGAGTACATTTAAATAATTTTTTTATTTTTTTTATTTTTAATAGGTTTAGCATTATTTTACCTCTATTTTTAATCATCTAAACTCATGATAAAATCTGATAGGTTTAATGCTAATTTAAGAGTTGCAGTTAACCTTTGCTGTGAGTTTTATGATGGAAAATGTGGTCACATGTTACACATGGCATTACGATTTGAAGCTATTTCTAATTATAAAGCTGACATTTCAGAAACACTTGTTATTCATTTATGTTTTTTTCTTTTCACTACGAAAATGCCAATAGCTCAATAATTGACATGTGTTTGTAATGAAAAGTGTTTCCTTCAGCAGGTTTTCATTTTGGTCCTGCAAGAGCAATTTTTTTTTAAGACCACGTGAAAGAACATTAAGGCCGTGTTCACACGGCTTACTCCCGAGGGATTTGTGAGCGCAATCCAGCTCACAAATCCGCCGTGAATAAGGGGCGGGGCGGGGGCGGGGCCGGAGCGCGGCGGGGGCGCCGCTTTCCGGCCCCATAGACTTGCATTATCCACGGCGCGTATTGCGCCTGGATAATGTGCATGTCACTTTCTCCCCGCCCGGCGGATTCGCCGAGCGGGGAGGAGCGACGGAATCCACTGTTCTCTATGAGAGCAGGGGATTACCGTAATGACTCCGACGGATTGGCGCCGTACTGCAGCGCAAATCCGGCGCGCAGTACGGCGCCAATCCGCGGCAAAATAAGCCGTGTGAATGAGGCCTAAGGGTTTATAAGAAAATCTGTGAAAGAGTGTCAGATAATAATCTTGAGTTATGATAAATTCTAAACCTCCTAATAAATGGCAGAGCAACACTGAGCAGC
Source organism: Phyllomedusa bahiana (assembly GCA_025379985.1). NCBI lineage: Eukaryota > Metazoa > Chordata > Amphibia > Anura > Hylidae > Phyllomedusa > Phyllomedusa bahiana. The sequence continues at coordinate 15,712 of JAODAL010017152.1, forward strand.
ATTATTATCTTTCGATTGTGATTGTAAAAATGCTATTAAGAAATACAAAACAATGGGAAGAAGTGGATGCACATTCGGAATCAATCTGGCTTCACATCGCGCTGCTCTGTATTTGATGTATAAATTAGAAAATTAGCACAAAATATGGGCAACATGTTTGAACGGGACTGCGTCACTTTTCTGGCATGCTTGGAGCCAAAAATACGATTGTACTGTAGCCCTGTTCTACAGATGTATGAACAGTCGTATGCTAAAACTGGGCTCATTCTGCCAAATGTGCCAAAAATGTGCATAAAGGTGTACTAAAAATGTGGCAAATATATGCTATACAAGGCATACCACACACCAGATTTATGAATCCACATACAACACTTTCATACATTCGGGTGCATTCTACACTTAGAAAAAGCGATTTAGAACTGGCGAGTTGGCGTCAAGTTTATATATGTCGTTCGAAAGGGAGACATGTATGAAAGGGTTTTTCAGCCTTTTCTGGCGTAGAATGTGTGAAAAGTAAGCGGGCTGCCATGTATAATGCGCTAAACGAATGTGTTAGGTGCTTTGTTCGCAAGAATCAACACTTTTTAATGCGCCTAACCTGTGGGGAAGTTCTTGGGGTGTCGCACCACACTAGGAATATTGGACACATATATGAATATGGGTTTACAAAACTAGGCGCATTACTGCTCGAACAGGCAGACCTATTTCAATGTGGTCTGCCAGAGTCTGAGGAGTTGAAGTGGAACTAGATTTGCTGTTAGGGCAAAAAATGTCCAATATTTCTCAACTTACACCAGTACATTAATAAAAAGTAATTTCTGAAATTAAATATCTCCTATAAAATGTATTTAAAATTAATAGAATCTAAAACTAAATTTACATTAAATAACCCACTGATGTTGTTCAGATTTTTTCATTTTTATTTTTTTCTACATTAAATGGAAGAATTTTTTATCAGATGGTGATCAGTGTTGAAATTTATTTTTGCTGCTCTCACCCTTTATTCTACATATGGCAAGAGACAGCCAACCACAGGTCTTGCTGGGACCTGTAGTCAACCAAGCAAGATCAGTACCATAGTTTCTATTCACTGACAGCTATTCTAATGACTATTTTTTATTTCCAGCCTATCTATAGCCCTTACACATTACTAATGCGCCAAAGTTCCGTAATGCGCCAAAAACACAGATAAGGCGCGTTGAACTTTAGACACCATTTATGAGCGCACAGAAGTCACTGTCATAGATTCAAACACATTATACACTGCTCACAATGCACTTCAACACGCCTATTTGCATATGTGTCTCCCTAAATGTTTAAAATGGCAGAATTCTATTAGGTGTATACCAAAAGTGTGTTTTTGCCATATGTTTTTTTCAGCATATGCTGCTATACATTTTGTCCTGCTATATTACTTAGCTTTTTGATACTTGATGGAAGAAGAAAATGTAATGTACGTTTTTTAACAAACATATGGGTTGTACATTTGGTAGATATTTTCACCAGGTATAATGTGTGCAGAGCCTTGTTTTCTATAAGAATAGGTCCTTCATAAATGTATAGAGGCTCAGACTAGCCTATAGAGGAACAGAGGTAACCCCCAGTGGGCCCCTTGATATGGTGGGCCTTTAGTCATGGCAGGCCTGCAGCTGTTTGGGACAATGGCAAAGAAGGAGCGACAGAAAGCAAGAGACAGAGTGCTAGAGTAATGTGCAGTCATGTATAGTAACTATATTGGGCCCCAAGAATCAACTCCATTGGTTGGCCCCAAGAATCAACTCCATTGGTAGGCCCCAAGAATCAACTCCAGCGGTGAGCCCCCAAGAATCAACTCCAGCGGGGAGCCCCCAAGAATCAGCTCTAACAGTGGGCCTCCAATTATCAACTCCACTGCTGGGCCCCAAGAATCAACTCCACTGATGGGCCCAAAAAAATCAACTCCACTTGTGGGCCCCAAGAATGAACTTTACTGGTGGGATGGGGGGCCCAAGAATGAACTTCATTGGTGGGCCCCAAGAATCAATTTCACTGGTGGGCCCCACACTCCCAGTCCAACAATGAATGTATAAGAAGTCTTATTGAACAACATAAACATTTCTCACTCTTATATGTTAATGGACATATAACACAGATTAGCTCCCTATTTGAAACTCTAAATTAAGATTTAAGTGTAGCCTTCGATATGAATTGGTTCCTGCATGGGCACCAATGGTTCTGGTTTCCTGTCTGCCACTCCACAGCAACAGTATCCTCTATTAGTGATTTTCTTGGTTTTGACCCAGCTATTTACTTGACTATTCTCCTTGTCTGCTACCAGCCCTGACCTTCTGCTTGAGTGACCACGAATATTGCCTGTCCCTCCTGTACCATATATCTGCATGTCGGCTGTTGGACACTGCACTGGAGTTTGCAACCTGAGGGTATCCTACAGCAAGTCTAAACCCCCTTGTGGTTGAAGACCAGATGCTCCTTAGACTAAGCTCCTCAGTCAGTACAGCAATACACCAGTTTAACTTGTGACCAAAGGGATTAACCACCCATAAGCAGGTAGGCCTTATATTAGGTATTGCCAGTAATTCTAGCCATCTTATAGCTGTTGATAGAGCCTGCACAGTAGTTAGGATGTATACTGACCCATTTAACTTTCATTGTATGTATATAAATAAAAAGAACCATATAAACAGATACGTCAAAAGAATGTTGCTACATTATAACTAAGATGAATAAAGAAGATGAATAACTAACATTCTTTTGCTGTATCTGTTTATATGGTTCTTTTTACTTTGTGTCCTGTTATGTGATAGGCTAATTTTTTGTATTGGGAAATTCTATTGGCTATGACATTGTTGTTGTGTCGAATGAAGACACGCTCGTTTCAATATGAGCGCTTCTTCTCAAGTTGTCTAAACCAGCGCAAGCTCAATATGAGTGTTTCTCCTAAATAAGTCTAATTAGCGCCTTTCTAACATGAGCGCTTCCTCCGGAGTAAATCTTCAACCAGCGCCTTTTTACATAAGCGCATTTTCCCGGATAAATACAAACTAGCGCCCCTTTCTTCCTATACTACCATATTCCTTTCTCATTGGCTAATTCAATTTTCCCTCCCAACAACGAACCAATTGGTTTCATTGTAAAATTTCTTTACATGAGTTTAAATTCTGCTTAGCGATTGGTTGTTTAGTTTCCCATAGAGTATAATGGCACCATAGTAGCTCGTAATTTCATTGGGGGAAACAAATCTCCCGCTGAATAATCGAACCAATTAGCTCTGGTTTTTGTTTTTAACCTTCGCTTTTGAATTTTACTATTGGTCCTCTATTGAAAAGTGTTCTTTTATGATGTGTATGTAATTTCATTCAGGATTGGCCCTGAAGAAACACCAATTGTGTTTGATCTATGTTTTTAAATAGACACCATATTTGTATGTATTTGTTTAGTAACTTTTTGAGTATCTGAGGAAGTGCCGGTCGGCACGAAACGCGTCATACATATCAGTTACTGTAATGCTTAGGTGACTCCCTTTGCATTTTTATGGAATAAATTATTACTTTTATCCATCTGGAATCCGCATAAGGATTTATTCCGAGAAACGAGCGCCCGGTCCACCGATTTTCTTTCTCTTTGCTAACTGTATATTGCCTGCTCGTCGCCGATTTTTGGCTCCGGAGGAAAGGACTATGGGGTAGCTGTTTCAGAAGCTCGAACAGAGCTAACCATGCTAATATTGATTGTTGTGCCTCTAAATTAAGCCACACAACACCACCAGGTGAGCACCTCTTTATTTTATTTGTTTTATTCATTTGGACGTGCTTACACATAGAGAGCCATCCTCTCTTTTTTTCCTTTGGAAATATGATATGTCACCTGGAACCCCTATTTGTAGCAAGGGATACAAGAGAGTCCACAGTGAATTTTTTTGAGCAATTTTTTTAAAAATATCTATACGAGTATTTTTTAAAGATGACTATACAGCAGCATTCAACTAGGAGTACCTTCATCAAATAACCAATTAACATTAGCATTAGATTTCTTCACAATGATTAAATTCACTCTTGATTTCTTGATTTCAAATACACTTAGGATATAAAGTTATGTTATCCTGATTGTTGATTGGCTTTTTTCATTGAGTTTATATTGACTTTTCTAATTTTATACCAAACATCAAATGGCTATTCCCACATCCTAACTTCTGGGTTAGGAGACAGGAGCGAACCGAACACGTATAGCATTCTCAATTCTGTTTTGTGAGAGTTCCAAGTACAGTTGAGTGTTAATGGCTGAACTTAGAACTCCCATTAAAATGAACAGAAAGTGCCAAGAATGAAAGGCCACCTCTCTGTTCTATATGGTGAAGTTCTCAAGACAGGTGTGGGTACCAGAGGTGGGAATCCCACTTATCATATATTTTGGCATGTTTAATCTATAAACCAGAAATGTCTGAAATGGGAATATCCTTTCAAATGGGAACTTGTTAGATGGTTCATGCTGTCCTATCTGAGAGCAGCATGTGATAGCAGGAAAGAAGTTGAGATCTGTGATATATGGAGCTATATGATAAAGGAAAGAAGTTGAGCTCTGTGATAAATAGGGTTATATGATAGAGGAGAGAAGCTGAGCTCTGTGATATATAGGGTTATATGATAGAGGGAGAAGAGCGGAGCTCTGTGATATATAAGGTTATATGATAGAGGGAGAGAAGCTGAGCTTTGTGATATATAGGGTTATATGATAGAGGAGAGAAGCTGAGCTCTGTGATATATAGGGTTATATGATAGAGGAGAGAAGCTGAGCTCTGTGATATATAAGGTTATATGATAGAGGAGAGAAGATGAGCTCTGTGATATATAGGGTTATATAATAGAGAGAAGCTGAGCTCTGTGATATATAGGGTTATATGATAGCGGAAAGAAGTTGAGCTCTATGATATATAGGGTTATATGATAGAGGAGAGGAGCTGAGCTCTGTAATATATAGCGTTATATGATAGAGGAAAGAAGTTGAGCTCTGTGATATATTGGGTCATATGATTTGGAGCAGGATTTCTAACTAAAAAGCAGTAGTTCCTGACCAAACTGACAGAAGGAATCCTGCTTACCCCGCCCACATACAGTAACTGACAGTTTTTCCTGCATCAGTGTGTGTACAGAGCAAACTGTCAATCACTCTATGAGGGCGGGGTCAGCAATACTTTTAAATTTATACATCACAGAGCTCAGCTTTTCTCCCGCTATTACATCCTGCTCTCATATAAAGCAGCATAAACCTCCTGACCGGTTCCCTTAAATTAAAAATAAATTAAAACTACATTAGCAATTCAGGCTACAATGATTCTGAAAAAAATAGTTGATTAAAACAGTAACATTTTTGATGAAGCAACATAGTCACACATACCATGCTTTAAAATGTAATCCTGTCACCAGTAACTTTTAACTCTTTATTTCACAGAACAGTGGTCCAGTATGTGCTAAGAAACCGTCCAGATAGTTTTAGTGAAACAAGAAACATAGTACAGGGATGAAGTGCTCTCTTTTAGAGTACTATTTTGATCCCATATAGTGCTGTATCTGTATCTAGTATTTGTTAATGGTGTCCTATTGAATAGACTCTGTTCCTCTATACTTATTATATAGACACAAGATCAAAAGAATACTTCAGTTAGCAACTGGACCCATTTATGTAAAATAGACAAAAAAAATCTCATATTTTAAACCTGACCTGTTTCAGCATCACCACCAATGTTATCATTTTCCTTCTTCTTATGACCCTGCAGCTATTCCATGCTGTAAGGCTATGGATTTTCGGCAGATTCAGTATTTAGAATCTGCCGAAAATCCAACTGTAACCATTGCTGTTTGGACTACAGCACGGATTTTCAACTGAAACTAAACTGAAGGCCGTAAGGCGGAAGATATAACATGTTCTATCTTTCGCCGCATTCCCGTCAGATTCCTGTAGCTGCAATGTACTCGGCCACAAGGAAATCCGAAAACATTCAGTGGTTTTTAGTGCAAACCCGCACCAAAAACCATGGTGTGGCGAAGTTAAAATACCGCCAGATTTCCAAGGGTATTTTAACGATGCTGTGTAGACCCAGCCTAACAGTCTCTTTCTGGATATATGGCACTTGATCGATGTTGCCTGTGATTGGCTGCAGCATCATGTGACCAAGGATTGTGACATCATTAGTGGCGGCATCAGGACCGGCGGTGGTGCTGGAATAGAGCAAATTTAAAAGATAAGTGTGTTTTTTTTTTCTTTCTTACATCATTCCCAACTGGCTCACAAGATTTTTGTAAAAATAGAGTTTTTTACCAGAGGATCAAATAAACAATTATACAGTATAAGACTAAAGCAAAATGGAAATGTTTTTATTATGTCTTAAAAAGCCTGATTGGTGTTTTCCCTGCAGTAGGCACTGTGGGGAAAAGGTATCATTACGAGCCTATCATTTGAAGGAATAACTTTCCATTGACTGCTAAAGTGGCTCCCTGTATTGGCACATACAGGGGGCCCTCTTCTTTTCTGGAAACAGTGGCTCTGTGTCCATGGGCTGTGTCAATTCCCTTGAAAAAAGACTATTTTTTTTTCTAATTCAGACAACCACTTTAAAGCTTGTAATATGATCGTACAGGCTAAATCCATTGAGGTGACTTCATTTTCTTTTCGTTAGTAAATGAAAAGTAAGATTTTCAAAGATTCCATTGTATTCCCTGCTACACCTGATGTATGGGCTAGAAACGTTATCCTCAGTTTCTTTTTCAAGTCATTTTTCCTAAGTCATTTGTCACTCTCTGTGGTTATGGAAAAGTATGTGCTGCTGGTTCTGGAAAAACAATCATTTTTTCCACATTCTATCTCAGCTTTTGTAATGTTTTCAACAGATTTTGAGCACTATTAACATGCAAATGAATTCTTTACTAATAACTAACTGTGATAACATTATATAGTGAAGATATTATATTAGATAGTAATATGTAAAACCTAGATTTTTTTAATATTTGGATTATTTTAAAATATTTAAATGTGTGTCATTCTTTTAACAGCAGAGTGTATTTATGACCTATATGACATCTGCGTTTTAATTGGCTTCTTACTCTTTATGCTGCTTATATTATAGTCAGTGGCTTCTCATACAACTATTCCAGTTTGTTACTGTCTGAGATATGGAAACTATCAACAAAGAGTTCATTCAGAACATCTTAAAGAATACTTGAAAATGTCCATGGCTACCAGAGTAACTCACACCACCTATCCACCACATTTTCCACCACCAAATTTTCAGATGACCATATACTGTAATTGTGTATGTTTTATTAATCCATATAATGAAAAACATCATGGTGGAAATTATATACAGTTGTAGCAATAGCAACAATTCAGACTGATGCCCTTCATCAGGCTATATGATATAGTGAAGATATTATGACATGCAGATTTTTTAAATATTTCAATAATTTTTAAGTATTTGTTTGTTATTCTTTTAACAACAGAGTGTGTTTATGACCTATGTGACTTCTGCATTTTAATTTTCTTTATGCTGCTTATGTTATAGTCAGTGGCTTCTCATACAACTATTCCTAGCTTGTTACTTTCTGAGATATGGACAACATCTGATATCAGATATGGTTGTAACTAGAGTTGTCAGAATGAAAACATAATCCAATAAACCTATTCCACTGAGTCCTGCCACCCCAGTCCCTGTCCATGGAGCTCTCTGGAAAGAATCTTCTGTCTACAATGACCAAAACATGGCTTGTACCCTCAAACAAAGCTTTCCCTGCTGCTGTCTTCAATTTACTCATATTTCTCACCCCAGCAACCAACATGGTGGAGGCATCCACCCTTTCCTGTTAGATAACTGTTGCTTTTTTGGAGTCTACCTCTACCTTCCTTCATTCCCCCCATCTTTTGAGATGCACTCTGCCCACATCTACTCCCACTACAATCTCCAAGTGACTACCATCTACTAACTGCTGAGCCTCACTACTGCCTTTTTCGATCACTTCATCCAGGCTTCTTTTATATATTTTTCAAATGTTACATGTATGCAATGGACAACAAGTATTGAAGCATTAAAGTATGATAAAGATATTAAAGCATAAGAAAGTTATTATACGGCATATAGTAATATTAAGGTGTTTGTCAAGAAGAAACATTGGAGAATCCTAATGTGTGCGGTTTCATATAGTAACTGGAGGAATACGTTTATACCATAATAGAAAGGTGGTATTATTCATTAGTGTTGTAACCTGACAATTTTTTCATAAGTGGGTACACAAAGTCTTCCACCTGTCAGTAAAAAAATATCTTCAGGAAAAACAGTTGCAGCGGTTGTACACCCTCCATGAATAGGGGAAACATGAATGCAGAAATGGAATTTCATTTCAATCAACTTTTTGCCACTGAATACAACTCTCTTTATTCAGTCCATGGACCAGTAGGTGATATCAAATTTTAAGCATCTGTATGCAAAAGTTCTTTTTCAGAGCTGCTTGAAGTCACTTACTATACTCAGCTGACCCTCTAAGGGTATGTTCACACGATGTACTGTGGCGCGGACAGTACGCGCCGCAGTACATCGTGTGTTTCGGGAGCTCGCACTAATACGCGCATACTCACGCATTGTGGAGGGGGCTGGGCAGCAACCCGCCAGCCCCCTTGACATTCATTACTCGTAGCACGTATTAGGGATATATTATTTGTTAAAAGAGTTTTGCCACAAAGTAAAATTGACGTGAGAAGCTTGAAAATTAAATAATAAACATTTTTACCATTCATTATTATTAAAAATTCTGTACCATTTTTGTTTTAGCTGCTCCTTTAGTGATCCATTGTTTACAGCTCGTCTCCAGGGAACGCGACCAGGGCTGAGAGCTCCTCAATCTTGCCACATATGCTCAGACATCACTTCTCCTTTCAGGCAGCTGCTGTCAGTCTATTCCCTGCCTAATAATCACACACTCACTGCTTAGTGAATATTCAACCCCAGGTGCTGTCATTGTACTCCTGTCCTCTGTGATCCCTAGTAATTAGTCAAACAGTGCAAATAAATAAAAAATAAACCTCAATGAGGTATGTGCATTGATAAAGAGAAAAAAAAATACACATTTGGTTCCTGCAGGGATTTGAACCTAGTACCCATGTGCTGTGAGGCAAAAACTTTAACCACTGAGCTACATTGTAGCTTCTCACAGTTTTCTACATAAACATACCTTTGTTTGACTAGAGTGAGCACACTGTGGAGAAAAGCATGGTGATGTCTGCCTGCTGGATCACATAATATGCAATTCAAGCAAATCACAAACGCCCCCTTCTCAGCACACTGAAAGCTGAAGAGAGGGATAGAGGAAATGAAATGCCTTTTTGTCAAAATCACTTTCAAGGGGTTGTCTAATGGAAGAATATTAAAGGGGTGTTCCCCTGAAGTAATGTCTGCTGCACAGGTTGGTTCTCAGCTAGCTGCAAGCCAACCATGCAAGAGAATGAAGAGGCGCTTTATTCGGAACTCATGTAGAAGTGGATGAGGAGGATCGCCACAAGTGCCGCCCTCTTCATTCTCATGCACAGTCAGCTTGAATCTAGCTAAGAACCAACCTGTCCAGAGGACCTTTGTTTGTAGGAACACCCCTTTAATTTAAAATAGGGCCAGGCTGCAGAAAAAAGGGGGGGAAAAAAAGTGAATTTACCTCCCGGTTACGTGCTGCTGCAAATCTGGAGCTCCCTGGGATTATCTCCTTTATGTCACAATGGGCACCCAGTAGAGAAAGGAGCAAAACTTTTGGCTGATTTTATGTTCTTGAGAACGCAGTTTAAAAGTTAATTCCTCGGGGAGTGTTGGTCAATACTAACCAACCTGAAGAAAACATAGTCTGATGCTAGTTAACATTTGGACTTTAAAAATCATAGATATTTAGAGAAGACATTTTCCCAGCGTTTAGGACAAATTTAGCTTTTTAGCAACCTGCGTCTGAAGTTCACAAGATGAAGTGCAGCTTGGATTATGAATGACAAGATTTTACTGAGAAAAAGACCAGATTTCTTTTGATCCTGCTCCAGTGTATCATCCTTTTTAAGAGCTACAGAGCAGCTGCAAGATTTTTAATTCACCAGAATTCCTTTTTGTGGGTTTGTATTTTAGCAGCCTTACTTATTTTAGGCCATGTGAATGTGATTTCCTTAAAAGTGGAGTAGTCTTCAAAAACTTTCCATACCAGAAAAACTAAATTAGAATTTTATCTGGGGGATCAACCATTTTTCATACTGGTTTCTTATGGGCTACACTTGTTTACTACTATTTTTTTTTTCTTATTAATAATAAATTATAGCGTTTTACAGCTTAGACACATAATATAGGCAGTGCATATTGTCATACTTTGTTACATTTATAAAGTATGTAATTCCCAAACGTTTGCAAGATTTGAATCTGATTCTCCTTTGCATTAGGCAGGCCTTTAAACATAACTCCCAATGTCCTGGCTCTCAGGTGTCTCAATTTCCATGGGTATGTCCCGGGGAGCCAGGGCACATGTCTTGAATCCCTGGGACTGCGGTGTGTAGTCCACTATTGGCGGGTGTGAGGGACGCACAAACAGTGTCAGAAGACTTGCTGGCTGTTACGGACTCTCGCCGTGTCAACCAGCAAGTGTAAAAGAATAGTGGCGCCGGGGAAGTATCATAAGACACCTCCCTCATTTCACTGGCTGCAGGAGGTTCGTACTGCCCCCTCAACTAGACTATACAGTCTAGCTGTGGTGAGCACAGCGGAGGGAGGTAAGATGGTCTGCCTTCTGACGGTAACCAGGCTTTTCTCAGTATCCCTGGTGCATTGAGTATTCTCGTAATAGTAACAGAGGGTTAGTGTCAACCTGGCAGTGATGAAAAACAATGCTAGCTGACACAAAGACCCAGCGCTAATACTGGAGAGGCATCTGTCAGACTCCTCTATTATCAACACTGTAATAAACTCAGTGGCCTAGTGCCAACACAAAAAACAACCCTCACCTAATACTCTATAACCCCCTCACCACCGCTATCATGGCAATCTGGAACCAATGGAGAAAAGGAAAGAGAATGACCCATCAGAGACGATGTCCTCTGTAAGTCAATAAGTGTAACTGCACTGTAATCGCTTATCTCTCCATAGCACCTGTTTCTACCACTCACTGTATGGCAGAAATATTAGAAGTAGAGTAATGGTTTGTATTCAGGAACAGTATGGCCATATTATTCAGTCACTAAGGGCCACATGTATGAAAACTGTCGAGGTCTAAAACTCTCTTGTTGCCCACAGCAACCAATCAGAGCGCTTCTTTCATTTTTCCAGATCACTATATGAAATGAAAGGGGCACTCTTATTGGTTGCTATGGGCAACAAAGAACATTTTAGACCTAGACAGTTTTCATACATGTGGCCCCATATGTTGATGAAATCTGGTCATGGGGTGGTGGCATTATTCAGTCACTATGTAGTGGGTATATGTGGTCATGTGTGGTGGTATTATTCGGGAATCACTGTGGTGATATTATTCAGTCGCTATGTGGAGGTGGTATGTTGTCATGGTGTGGTTGTATTATGCAGGCACTGTTGTGATTCTATGTGGTCATGATGTTGTTTTAGTATGCAATCACTATGTGGTGGTATGTTGTCATGGTGTGGTGGTATTATTCAGTTACTATATGGTGGTGATATTTGGTCATGATGTGTCAATATTATTCATACACTATGTGGTGGTAATATATGGTCATGGTCTGGCAGAATTATTTAGGTCTGACATATTGTGCTGCCCATACAACAAATCTCAAAATTGATAAAGTTTATAATCAAGCATGTGTGTGAGTGAGGAAAAAAAGGGGGCATTACCAGTAATGACAGATATGTGAGGACTATATGACTATGTAAAAGGCTGTTGTATGTCTCACTCCAATAGAACTTGCACTATAGTCCCCTTGAAACTCTGTTTACATAGAGTATTTACTTATTTAGTTGTATTGGATCCAAAAGGAAGCGAAAAATAAAGAATTCTTGAAGGGTTTTAGCCCACACCCCTTTCATGGCTCTGTGCATAAACTACTTAGTCAGTGCCAAGAACAGGACTGAATCCTGTCTTGTGAAATCAGCCTTTTTCCAAAGCTTTCTTTAGAAAAGGCGTTCCTGATCAGATTTATTTATTTCATTCATTTACACTCACCGGCCACTTTATTAGGTACACCATGCTAGTAACGGGTTGGACCCCCTTTTGCCTTCAGAACTGCAAAAAAAGTCACAGTGATCTATATTCAAACTCCTACTCTAAAATATAACCTTTAATAAATTCATTTAAAATGATACAAATACACAAACAAAAACCATTACAGCAGCAATTCACTACTGGTGGTACGTAATGCAAGGACACAAGGAGCTACTTGTGCATATCCTATTTATTAACCCTGCACTCATAACTCACAGGCAGAGTAATCGTCCCGAAAGGGTCGGCCCCACCTTTGAAGGCTACCCCTATTAAGTCCCTAAAAAGATACAAAACAATGCTAGTGGACTCTAATAACGGGAATATCTAAATACCAAATAGTGCATAACTAAAATAAGTTCTCAAGAAAAACCTTATAGATTACCTTGCATTCACAGACCACAGAAAAATCACCTGTAGGAGCAAGGCTGAAGTGAAATAATATCCACTTATAGATTATAATAGTTAAATACAACCTTGAACCAAATTGCAGATTTCTCCATCCTTCCCGACGCGTTTCTCCCTTCCAAATGTATCAGGGTTCATCAGGGGAATAAACAGTTGCAATCAACTGACAGTGCAGCAATGGTGACGCTGCCGACAGTCATAATGTGACGCTGCCGACAGTCATAATGAACTGACAAAGCAGCAATGGTGACGCTGCCGAATAGTGCTGATAATTGCCTTCAGAACTGCCTCAATTCTTCGTGGCATAGATTCCACAAGGTGTTGCAACGATGCTCAATTGGTACCAAGGGGCCCAAAGAGTGCCAAGAAAATATTCCCCAAACCATGACACCACCACCACCAGCCTGAACCGTTGATACAAGGCAGGATGGATCCATGCTTTCATGTTGTTGACGCCAAATTCTGACCCGACCATCCGAATGTCGCAGCTGAGATCGAGACTCATCAGACCAGGCAAACGTTTCTTCCAATCTTCTACTGTCCAATTTCGATGAGCTTGGGCAAATTGGAGCCTCAGTTTCCTGTTCTTAGCTGAAAGGAGTGGCACCCGGTGTGGTCTTCTGCTGCTGTCGCCCATCTGCCTCAAAGTTCGCCGTACTGTGCGTTCAGAGATGCTCTTCTGCCTACCTTGGTTGTAACGGGTGGCTAGTTGAGTCACTGTTGCCTTTCTATCAGCTCGAACCAGTCTGCCCATTCTCCTTTGACCTCTGGCATCAACAAGGCATTTCCGCCCACAGGACTGCCGCTCACTGGATGTTTTTTCTTTTCGGACCATTCTCTGTAAACCCTAGAGATGGTTGTGCGTGAAAAATCCCTGGAGATCAGCAGTTTCTGAAATACTCAGACCAGCCCTTCTGGCACCAACAACCATGCCACGTTCAAAGGCACTCAAATCACCTTTCTTCCCCATACTGATGCTCGGTTTGAACTGCAGGAGATTGTCTTGACCATGTCTACATGCCTAAATGCACTGAGTTGCCGCCATGTGATTGGCTGATTAGAAATTAAGTGTTAACGAGCAGTTGGACAGGTGTACCTAATAAAGTGGCCGGTGAGTGTATATATCACTGTTATATTTCATAGCACTGTACAGAGTTTGTCATCATTCACAATGGTCCCTGTCCCCCTTGGAGGTCACAGTGTAGATTTCAGATTAACCCATGAGTATGTTTTTGGAGGATGGGGGAAACTAGAGTACCTGGAAGAAAGCCACACGAACATATGGAGAACATATAAACCCCATGCAAGTGTTGTCCTTGGTGGGATTTGAACCCAGAACTCAGGGAAACAGTGCTAATCACTGAGCCATTGTGCTAATCAAATAGGATGGGATCCAATTCTGGTGATGGCACTAACCATATATGAGCCCTCTTTCTGCTCTTCCCTCTAGGACCAATAAATAGATACGGCTGCATCCCCATAATTCTTTATGACTGCAATTTATATTAATATAAAAATTCATCCACTACACTGCAGAGTGCAGGACACAGGACAGAGTAGAGTGAATTTGGATGGACTTCCTTTGGACTTCCTTCTCCTCCTTTCCCACCCAGGCTTGGTACTGTCAACATAGCGCTATACATCCCTGTACAGCGACGTCATGTGGGCGCTCTCTGTAAGTGTAGTAGGAGCCACTAAGATACGGTTGAGTGGATGGTATGGCATTTTTCTTCCTTAATCCCCCCAGCTGGTGAGTGAGGTCCACAGAATCCTCTACAGTGTAAACAATAAGGTGTCAAGTCCTCCTCTATTGGCTCACATATATAAATGCCTTAGCATGTCATGTGGTCATCCAACCACATAGTGGCAGTATTTTCGTTACAAAGCAACACACAATATGCTAAGAGCTGTGGAAGGCCACATTGTCTTATTAATCCCTGCTTACTTTTCTGTAAGTGACCAAAGTCGAGTAAAAACACTGAAAAACTGCAATTTACTGTACAAATAAGATTTGGTAAAAAAAAAAAAAATCTTTTGTACACCAAAAAACCCTTGAAAATTACTTAATAAATTCCATAATTTCATATTTTGTAATGGGTGTTCAGAAGTTGCAAATGGTATCTTATTTTTAATCCATAATTTTCATTCCAAAAAACATAAAAACATAATATAGGTAACTAGCTGTGCTGTGTTAATGTGATGTTGCTATATCATAATCTTATTTTAGAATTTTAATGCATCTCTGTGATTCTAATACAAAAAAGAAAATCAAAGCTTTTCCTTGACGGTAATGTGAGGATACCCATGGGACATGGTTTGTTAAGTAATTGAAATTGTCAGTTTAATGGTGTCTGCACTAATGTATTTGATTAGAAGTGGCTTTGTGAAGAATACTTCTTGTGACTCTAATCTCTGGAATGTTGACTCCTTCTGAGGTCAGTGATGGGTACGGTTACCAGACCAAATATTCAAGCATGGCTTTTTAATCAAATGCACATGCTGTCTCATTCCAATTGCTATTCATTGATGTGCATGAGTACATAATAAAAATGCATGCAGTTATCATGGAAGTAATTTAACTGCATAAAGCCATAGTGCACAATCGTTCCAAATAGTGGTATTTAGACTCGGCTGATAGTCCTAACAGCAATTTTAATCTTTTTTACAAATTGAAGATATGAAAAATACAGTAGGTATTTATACTTTTTGTACATGACTTGCTTTTGCTTTAACAAACAATTTTAACAGACCTAATGAAATTTCTGAGTGGTTTATTTTAAGCCACCAATTTCTTAAAGTTTCATTTCTCTGGGCTGAATATGCTCACCCCTAGATCATTGTAGAAAACAATCCCTTTACATTTTTTCTTTGTATATGCACCCAGTCTGTCCTCGTGAACTCTCCAATCCTCACGTACATAAACACTTTCGGCAATGACCAAACTAGATATAGTTAGATCTTCTTTTAATAATGATAGACAATATCGAAGTAGAAAACGTCTAAAATACATAGATAACAGTGCAATACTTATCGTATGAACAGACAGTACATTAGTCCATCGATGAGGATAAGCTGGAGACACAGGGCCGTCCACACACCTGTGCGACGTTTCGAAGACTAAGCTTCTTCTTCAAGCATGCGCAGTGTGGTAAGTACACTCCTTAAGTACTCTTCCGTTACACAGACAAACACGTATATTATAAAAACACTTTCATTTCTAATTTCTCATTTAATCCCTTTGGGCTGAGAGCATCTAAAGTAACGATCCAATATACCTCTCTTTT
Source organism: Phyllomedusa bahiana (assembly GCA_025379985.1). Taxonomy (NCBI): domain Eukaryota; kingdom Metazoa; phylum Chordata; class Amphibia; order Anura; family Hylidae; genus Phyllomedusa; species Phyllomedusa bahiana. The sequence continues at coordinate 31,628 of JAODAL010017152.1, forward strand.
TGTTAAATAATCACTGTTGGAAACATTTGTTTGTAAACTAACTCTTTCCAGGATACACCACTTTAACTCTGAAACTTTATGTTTGGCTTCAAAAAAATGTCGAGCTACTTTATTTTCATCAAACCTACTTATTTTATAACTTTTTAGGTCCTTCTTCTTGCTCGTGCCCCATTATTTCTCTCTTCTGTTTATACAACCTGATAGCTGATCTATGCTCATTTAGTCTTATTCTAACCTGTCTGCTGGTCTGACCAACATATGGTCATGCCAAGAACTATGAGGTCTATACCTGGGATATTGCACAATTCTATCTTCCATCCTCCTTTCAACCTTTCTTAATCTAGGCAATACTCTGTGCATTAAATACACAGATATCAACCTAAAAGAGCTCTTTGATGGAGTGATACTTGGGCAGTAGGTCATTGCAAAATGGAAGTGGCGTTTGTGGGAAGTAGCTCAAACAGTAGTCTCAGGTTAAGCAGCCTGGCAGGCAAGCGATATGGTATAAACACACGTTTATTTAACCAACCAAAATCCACAGGAGGTTCGTCTGACACAGCAGATAGCAAAAGAAACATCAGCTTACTTCAGCTTTAAACAGTCTTATTTAATTGCTTCGCCAGTGCTTGGCGATCTCACCCGTTAGGATGTGTCAGTAGTGGATCCCAGCTTTTAGCCAGCTTCCCATGCAATGGTAGAGCACACTGAAGCCTCCAGCACACAACTCTCCACGCTGCAGACTGACACACTTCAGTCTTGGAACTACACCTGTCTCTCACTAGCTCTAGGCTTTTACTTCCTATGGTGATGTAAGACTTGGTCTATGGCCCTCTGGAATGTGGCAGGGGCCTCCTGCAATTCAAATGACATTCAGGCATATTGAAAAGACCTCTCAAGTGTGGAGAAAGCTGTCTTCTCTCTAGCTTTTTTTGACAAAGGGATCTGCTAGTATCCCTTGGTAAGGTGTAGGGTAATGATGTAGCGAGCAGGCCCTAGTTTTTCAATAAGCTCATCCATCCTAGGCATAGGATAGGCATCTACCTTAGAGACTTGTTCAGCTTGCGGTTGTCATTACAGAGACGCCACTCGCCGTTGGATTTAGGCACTAGCACTATGGGACTGGACCACCCGCTTTTTGGACTTTTTGATTACCCCTTGTTTCATCATCCTATTACCCAGCTGTTGGAACTTGTAGTTTACTTCTCCCACTCTTTCAACTATCTCGTGACCCCTGCCATTTGGCTAGGAATTTTCTCTCAACTGTGGGCACTAATACAAGTACCTTGTCCCCCAAACTAAATTGTCTAAGTTGAGCACTCCTATTGTACACCTTGGTCTGGGCTTCCTGTGCTCGTAGTATGTGTTCCCTAACAATGGGCATTAGCTGGGAAACCCTCTCTTGCATCTGTGCGACATGCTCGATCACACTCTTATAAGGGTGACCTTATTCTCCCAGGTTTATTTTGCCATGTCTAACAATCCCTTTGGGTGTCGGCCATATAATAAATCAAACAGGGAAAACTCTGTGAAGGCTTGTGGCACTTCTCTAATGAAGAACAGAAGGTATGGCAACAGGCAATCTCAATCTCACCTGTCTTTTTCAACCAACTTCTTGAGCATGGCATTCAAGGTCTTATTGAATTTTTCCACAAGCCTGTCCATCTGTGGGAGATGCATAACCTTTAGCAATTTACATAAGTCTCTCATCACCTTGGACCTAAAGAAGGTCCTTTGATCCGTCAGAATCTGCTGAGGAATCCCTGTTCGGGAGAAGATGTGGAATAATTCCCTGGCAATATTTTTAGAGCACATATTTCTCAAAGGCATGGCCTATGGGTACCGAATCGCATAGTCTACTATCACTAAGATATACTGATGTCCCCGGGAAGATTTCACCAAACATCTCACTAAATTCATAGCCACTCTATCAAAGGGCACTTCGATAATGGGCAGTGGTACAAGAGGACTGCGGAAGTGGGCTACCGGGGAGGTGACTTGACACACAGGACAGGACTGGCAATAATCCTGAACCTCCCGATAACAACCAGGTCATTAAAACCTCTGCAGGATCCTCTCCAAGGTCATATTCATCCCCAGGTGTCTCCCTAAAACATGAGAGAGGGCCATGTCTAGGACCACTATATTTACTATTTTGCCATAGGCAAACTTAAACTCTATCAGTTCTCTATCTTTTTAAAAACTAAAACTAACTTTTATTTTATCTAACTCTTAAACCCTAAAACACTATTTAAAAACCGATCTCTAACCTCTCATTTAAACCCTTTTTGCTTCTGAAAGAGGGAATAACTCCCTTTCTATTATCAAGTCGGTTGAACCCCACCTCAAAAAGGGGAGCCTTATACTATAGCAAAGTACTAAACCCAGTAAAGGGATCCCAACCAACTACTTGGGCATCGTCCCAATCTCATAACACAGGGAAAAAATAAACCCCCTTTGACACCCTCTGCAGCAGGTGACCCCTTTTAGAAAGGGAGAGACACAATTTTAAAAAAATCTATCTCCTCGGGGCCCAAAATGTTTTCCCCGCTAAAACCCGGGTTTACAAGGCTTAAGGTCCCACACATTGGTCTAAGCTCACTTCCTTTTATATCATTTAGGTAAACCCCCCCTTCAGGGGCTCACCAATTTGCCATCAGACAATCCACATAAAACCCACTCCCCCTTCCGCGGCACCCCCTCGTAACATGTCCTGCTAAAGCTGCCACCATGCTCTCATAGCCAACAACCTTCAGTCAAATTCGCCTCTCCATAACGGGCTTGCGCCCCATCTTTCCGACCCCCGGCCAAGCACTGCCCCAAACAAACACCCAGCCCTACTGTGAGGCTCCGCTCACTTCTCCCCTTTATTGCAACTGCGTGGCTAACCTAAATAACTAAGCAAAGGTGTCACATTACACAGCACACTGCCATTTTTATCAATTCCCCATAACCCCCTTCTTTTTCAATATCTAAATCATTTTCATTGGGAATTAAAACCCACTGACAATAACCACTGCAATTATCTTCCCAAAAACACTTCTCCCATATATGTAAAGCATATTCATCCAAAAACACGGATTATGGAGTTATGTGACTCACCTGTCCCCCAACCCACCTCTTCCCGTTCGCTTTTTCCCCCAGCCAAGAACTACTATGTGCTGGGCCTCTGCACCCTAAACAGTGAGGACCCAAATATTTGAGGACATGGGCAGCAAAGAGGTGGGGAAACATCCGCTTTTTCTTGCAGAAATAGACGTTTTAAAATTTGGGTTCCCAATTTTTTTTGGGGATTATATGTCAACCAGCACCATAGGGCCCCAGGGACCAAAAGCTGTTTCATCAACTTTTCTCTCACCTTGGTTACCCGATATAGTAGATCACCATTCATAGCAAAGTGGGGCTAGCGTTCATCAGCACCAGGCTCCTGTGGAACCCCATTGAGGACTACTACCCCCTCCAACACCCTCTTTAAAGCAGGGTCCCTGAGTTGGACCATCCCAAAGTTCCCCCGGGACACCTCCAAGTCAGGAACATTTTTCTCTGAGATTGATTCCTCCCCATTGTCACCTGCTAGGACAGTCAGGGGAAATTCCAGGGTTACCTTAGGGCTAGTACACTCTGGACTGTCTTGGTTTTGGGGTAATTTGGCATCACCACTTCGTCCCAGGCCCAGAAAAATAGGGAAAACATAAAAATAATTACATCGTGCATAAGTTCTAACAATCACCACAAGGGGCCCCGATTCCAAGTCGTTTCCAGGACCACTTGACCCCTGGGTAAACCTGGTATCCCCCAAAAAAATTAACCACAGATTGTTTCCAGGGACCATCACATGAGGTAGAGCAGCTGACAGGAGAGTAACCAAACTCCCTGAGTCCAACAGTCCGGTCCCAAGAGTACCATTGACCTTTACAGTGCAGATCTGGGGTCCCTCTCCTGGGACGGGAAGGGCGCTATATGTAGCATGGTCAAACATGGAGCAAAGTCAGCCCATGGAACACTCCATTGGCTCCGTGATTAAGGGGTACTGGGCCATTACATGGCCTGGGGCATGACACCAACAGCAGATGGGCTTCCTTGGTGGCCCCCTTGATGTTGGCTCTGGTCCCCCTCGAGTTCTGAGGAGGCCCTCTAGGGGATATTTGGGGTCTCCAGTACAGGGATTTTAGGTTCCCTGACCCACCCAGGGAATTCTCCATGGCGTGGAACCTTTCTACCAACACCACCACGTCATCCACCAACTGGGGGTCTCCCTGAGCAATCCAGAACTGTACGGGTCTAGGAAGAGAGCTTCTAAATTGGTCTATGACTAAGCACTCAACCATTTGAGCTGGGGAGCAGGTATCTGGCTGTAGCCACTTCTAGACCAGGTGAAGCAGGTCGATTGCTGTGACCTCGGTAGCTTGTCCATATTATAGTCCCAAAGATGTACCCTCTGAGTCCAGACCGCCAACATTACCTCGAGCCGGGCCAGGTTCTCGGTTTTATTTTTCCCAAAACTCTTTGGCGTTCTCCCAGGGTAGGTCTTTAGTTTGCCTTTTGGGGTCCCCAGTCGGTTAGGGACCCAAAAACCCGGGGGCCCCCCCCCATTGCTTGGGGCAGTTTTTCCATTTCTGAAACCTGTTCAAACCCCAAAAAGGGCCTTTACATTTTAATCCCCCACGAATCATTTTTGGGCAGCGCCCCCCCTCACCGTTCTCTGGTTTGTTGTCTGTCATTGTTTGATGGTTGAACTAGTACACTTTTGCCTCCAACAGCTTCGGCCCAAGAACGTCATTTTTTTGAATATGCAGGGGGGGTTTTTTTTCTGCTGTGTTTTGCTGTTGTTTGGCCTAAGTTTTCCCCGGTGTTTGGTGTCTCCCCCGTTTTATTGTAAAGTAGGGGGATCCCAACCCCTTTCCCACCCCCTTCCAGCAATGCAGAGCACATTAAAGCCTCCAGCCACAACTTTTTCCCATTCTGAAGACTGACAGTTTTTTAAAAACCATACCTGTTTTTCACTAGCTCCAGGTTTTAAAAGACCTGGTAAAGTCTGGATCGGGAAATTGGGAAAAAGGGGCCATCCCACCCTCTTTTTGGGCCCCACCCCAGTAAAAAGCCAGACCCTGATAAGCCGCTTAAAGCACTATTCTATAAACTGCCCAAACCCGGGTGTCAGAAACCTAGTGTTATGACAAAAAGGAAGACATTGTTAGCTTTTTATTCCCCATGCCAGGGAAAACGGTGAAAACATACCCGTCCACCCAAAATGACCCCCTTGTGCCCTTACCCCTTTTTAAAAGGGAAAATTTAAAATATTAGGGCCGGCCCCAAAATTTAAATTTCTTTATTTCCCCAAAACCCAAAGACCTTTATTAATTTTTGATGCCAGACCAGACCCCACACATTATTTTAAACCCAAGATGTGGCCCCAAAATTAATTCTAGATCTCAATTTGAAAATTTTATTTTATCCCCCTTTAAAATTAAAAACGGCCCCCAAAACAGACCACTATTTGATTTTCTTTCCCCCAGACCGGCCCCCAAAAATATTTCAGATACCAGATTGGGAAAAAATGAAATATTCGACCCCCATATATTTAAAAAGTCTAATGGCATGGTTTTTCATATTTTTTAAGAGGGGTTTGGGCCGGTTTTGGGAAAACCCATCTGAAAAACTAAAAAGAAAACCAAACCCCCAGTCAAATGGATTTTCACACTTTTGGCATTCCAAAAAGCTTGGAACATGCACAATCTTCTTCCCAGTTATTGGGCGAAAGGCGTGCTAGTCAAGGGTTTAAAGGGGGGGAAACCTTTTTCCCGAGCCCGAAAAACCACGGACAGAATCATCCCCCAAAACCATTGAAAAGATGATAAATTAATCAGAATCGATATTTTGTCACTGCCATGTAACTGTAGCCTTACCCTCCTTATTCTCAGTTCTTGTTTAACTCCAAACAATGCTGCACTGAGTCCTGAAACCTTATAGGATTAACACATTAGTATCGAAAAATTGCAGGTATATAATGGTTTGGTTAAAAGTGGGGCCACTTCACTCAAACCCTTTTAAAGTTTTCAGAGTGGTCAAATTTTTCCTTTAAAAAAACCCCAAGTTGCAAAATTGTTTTAAATTAAAACAAAAGATTTGAAGATTGAAAGTTTGAAGGTTGATCTTTACAATACATGAATGTTCCAGAACCCAAGTAGAACAAAGTAACATTATTCAGGTTAATGCTGTCTTCACACAGACCTCAGAACAGTGTCACTAATAAATGTACAGTACAGATTTTCAAACGCAGTTTTTTGTAAAACAGGAAATGAGTTTCTTCTGCACCTACCCCTATTCCTCAACCACCATCTTAACTGACTCCTCCATTAACATTTGTCCAGTCTACCAGATTGAAGAACTGAACCATCCAGGGAACATTTTAGGTGTCAGGATAGATAATCTAATATTAAACCTTGGACCTCAATTTCTTCTAAGGCTATGTCTACACAGCAATTCTAAAATACTTAAACCGTACTGCGTTTTTTGGCGCGGATTTTGCAGTCGGTTGTCAGATTTTGTCCGGTCATTTAAAATTTTAAAATGTAGGGAATTTACGCCATAATAGGGGCGAATTTTTGGGAACATTTTTCGATAAGCTGGTGGTTTTGAAAACCGACAATAGAAAGTCCGAGCTGTGTAGACTACAGTTCGGATTTTCTTTTTGACGTTATGGCACGGGTTTTTACGGGTCAAAATGTTGTGTGGGATTTAAATCAGCCAAAATGGCTGTTTGTTTTAACACAACCCCCCAATCCTAGCTATACCTTCCCCCAAAGAGTTTGTTTGTTCCCCCAAAAACCCAATTTTAAAATTGACTCCTATATGGAATAATGTCTCTTATAGCTCCAGCAGACTCTCCAGAACTGAATTCTTACAAGGCTGACAGCACAATCATCACATTCCCCTTCTGCGACGGCCTGCATGGATCCCCACAAGTTGTCCCATGCCAAGGCTAGACTATATCAGCCCATTATTATAAAGCAATAATGATTTAATTACTCTGCTCACTGTCAGCTACCTAATAATAATGTTCTCCAGGCCTTGATGTGTTATCCAGGGGTATGCTAAGTCCCCCCAAAAAAAACCATTTAACTGACCCACTATGCAAGTCTTTAAAAGGCTTTTTTGCCCACTTTTTATTAAACCTCCAATCACTCCCTCTTTTTAAAAATTTCACCCCCATTTCGGGCCCTCCAGCCCATTGGGCCCTTTAAAGATATAAAAACCTCCAGCCACACCAATGATGGACAAGACCGGGCCCTTTTGAAAAAAATCAATCTTATGGCCTTCAAGAAACCCCTTGGACTTTTTCAACGCAAAATTTCCTTTGGGGGGCCCAAAAAACAATTTCCTTTTTATCACAATTTTTTCCCCCCTTACAAATGCTCCCCCCAAAATTTGATCCCTGCACTTTCTCCTATTTTTATCAACATTAACTAAACAAAAATGTTTTTGTATGCCCTCATCCTTTCTGTCGGGAAACTACTAGAAAAATGTTTCCGGGGATTTAATTTATCATTTTTGTTCCCCTTTAAAAATTTTTTTTGTTTTTCCCCCCCCCCCCCCCTTTAAATTTTTCTTTACGCTTCCCCCTCCCCCACCCCCCCAAAAAAAAAATTTTAAAAAAAAAAATTTGGGGGGGGGAAACCCCAAAAAAAAATTTTTTTTTTGGGGCCCCTTCCCCCAAAAATTTTGGGTTTTTTCCTTTTTTCCCTTTTTTTTTTTAAAAAAAAAACCCCCAATTTTTTCCCCCCCCCCCTTTAAAAACCAAAAACCCCAAAAAAAAAAAAAAACCGTTCCCCGGGGGTTTGGGGCTCCCCCCTTTTTTTTTTTTCCCCCCCCCGGGGAAAATTTTAGGGAAGGGGGGGTTTTTTTTCCGGGGGCCTTTTTTTTTTTTTTTTTTTTTTGGGGGTCTTTTTTTTTTTTAAAATTTTTTTTGATTTTTTGGGGAAAAAAAAGGAATTTTAGTTTCGGCCCCCAAAAAAAAAATTTTTAAACCAATGGGCCCCCAAAAAAAAAGGGGAAAAAAAAGGGGGAAAATTTTCCAATTTTTTTTTTCCCCTTTTTTCCCCCCAAAAAATTTTTTTTTTTTTAAAAAAACCCCCTTTTAAAAAAAAAAATTTTTTTTTTTGGGCCCCCCCCAAAAATTTAAAAAAAATTTTTTTTTTTTTTTTTAAAAAACCTTTTTGGCCCCTTTGGGTTTTTTCCCCAAAAAACCTTTTTTTTTCCCCCAAAAAAGGGAATTTTTTTTTTTTTTTTAAAAAAGGGGGGTTTTTAAAAAAATTTTTTTTTAAAAACCCCCCAAAAAAAAAAAATTTTCCTTTTTTTTTGGGGTTTTTTAATTTTGGAAAACCCCCAAAAAAAAATTTTTTTTTTTATTTTTAAAAAAACCGGGGGGGAAAAATTTTTTTTTTGGCCCCAAAAATTTGGGGTTTTTCCCCAAAAAATTTTTTTTTTAAAAAAAAAAAGGGTTTAAAAAAATTTTTTTTTTTTTTTTTTAAAAAAAAAAAGTTTTATTTTGGGGGGGGGGGGGAAAAAAAAAATTTTTTTTCCCAAGGGTTTTTAAAAACTTTTTTTTTTTTTAAAAAAAAAAAAAGTTTTTAAAACCCCCAAAAAAAAAATTTTTTTCTTGGTTTCCCAAATTTTTAAAAAAAAATTTTTTTTTTTAAAAAATTTTTTAAAAAAAAAAAAAAAAAAAAATTTGGGGCAATTTTTTTTTTTTTGGGGGGGGGGGGGGTTTTTTTTCCAAAAAAGGGGGCCCCCCCCCCCTTTTTTTTTTCCCCCCCCAAAAAAAAAAAAATTAAATTTTTTTTTGGGGTTTTTAAAAAAAAAAAAAATTTTTTTTTTGGGGCTTAAAAATTTTTTAAATTTTAAAAAAATTTAATTTTTTTGGGGGTTTAAAAAAAATTTTTTTTTTTTAAAAAAAAAAATTTTTTTTCCAAAAAAAAACTTTGGTTTTTTTTTTTTTTTAAATTTTTTGGAAAAAAAAATTTTTAATTTGGGCAAATTTTTTTTGGGGTTTAATTTTTAAAAAAAAAAAAATTTTTTTTTCCCCCAAAAAAAAACCTTTTTCCCCATTAAAATTTTTTTTTAAAAAATTTTTTTTAAAAAAAAAAAAAAATTTTTTCCTTTTTTTTAAAAATTTTTTTTTTTGGAAAAAAAATTTTTTCCCCCAATTTTGGGTTTTTTTTAAAAAAATTTTTTTTTTTTTTTTTAAAAAAAAAATTTTTTTTTAAAAAAAAATTTTTTTTTCTTTAAAAAAATTTTTAAAGGGGGAAAAAACCTTTTTTTAATTTTTTAAAAATTTTTTTAAAAAAAAAAAATTTTTTTTTCACTGGAATTTTAAAAAAAAAATTTTTTTTTAAAAAATTTTTTTTTTCCCAAAAAAGGGGTTTTTTAAATTAAAAAGCTTTAAACAATGGGGAAAAAGAAAAAAAATTAAAAAAAATTTTTTTTAAAAAGGGGGGGGGGGAAAAAAATTTTTTTAAAAAAAAATTTAAAAAAAAAAAGGGGGCCCTTTTTCCCTTTTTCCCCCCTTTTTTGGGGGGGGTTTTTTTCCCCCCCTTTTTTTGTTTTGGGTTTCCTTTTTTTTGGGGTTTTTTTTGGGCCCCCCCAATTTTTTTTCCCCCCCCCCCCCATTTTTTTTTTTCCCCCGGGGTTTTCCCCCCCTTTTTTTTTCCCCAAAAAAAAAAGGGGGGGCAAAACCCCGGGTTTTTTTTTTTAAAAAAAAAATTTTTTTTGGGGTTTTGGGGGGAAAAAAAAAATTTTTTTTTTTAAAAAAAAAGGGGAAAAAAAAGGGGGGGGGGTTTTGGGGGGTTTTTTTGGGGGGGTTTTTTTTTTAAAAAAAAGGGGGTTTTTTTTTTAAAAAAAATTTTTTTAAACCCCCCGGGGGGGGGGAAAAAATTTTTTTCCCCCCAAAAGGGGTTTTTTTTTGGGGGCCCTTTTTTTTAAAAAAATTTTTTTTCCCCCAAAAACCCCTTTGGGGGGGAAACCCAATTTTAAAAAAAGGTTTTTTAAACGAAAACCCCCTAAAAAAACCCCAAAATTTTTTAAAAAAAATTTTTTTTTAAAAGGGGGTTTTTTTGGGTTTTTTTTTTTAAATTGTTAATTTTTTTTGGGGATTTTTCCCTGTGTTCCTGTGTTTGTTCCTGCCTGGAGCTGACCTCCATCCTGCCATCTATTCCTGCCTCCTGTCTGCTGTTCATACATTTGTTTTTCGACTTTTGTTTTGCCCCTCACATCCTTCATGTCCCCAAGGATCCACTCCCCCATTTTTATGTTTATTCTTGGTCTGTCTGCATGTCTGTAGACGTCTGCATTTTTCTGCAATACATTCAACTGAAGAAAACGTTACATGGATTGGGCAATCTAACACTGATGTTACTTTACTTTGGAGTTCAAATCTAATCTCTTTCGAAGTTGTTCTGGGTTCTTTAGGTACCATTTTTATTATCCATTTCTTCAATTTGTCATCAATTTTGGTCTTGCAGCCACATCCAGGAAGGATGGCTACAGTTGTCTTGACCTTAACAGGGCTTTCTCACTACAATGATTAGTTTTCAACATGTAGGGACGGGTAATTAAATACTTTTTCTGAATACATTATTCTTTTAATGTTACCTTGGTCATGAGATGAGAGATTTTATATGCTCTGGGTGCACATAGGTTACTCTAATTTCTTTGGTATCTTCTTTCCTGATTAGACAGAGAGCATGGAATGACAACACAGTGACTGCTTTTTACTCTTGAAATAAGCAGACTGACTGATTTTAATTCTGAAAAACACCTGTAATGCTAATTACACAGCTTAGTCCAAAATGTTCCTGTGGTCAAATTATTTTTAGTCTTTTCTAGCGGGACCATCATCGTTGTCCAGGCCCGTTTCATTATTCACAATTTAAACTCAATGTCTGATTTTCCATTAGTTGATTTTCAGGCTAATTTAATTAATTATTACTTCGAGAGTTTCAAGTTTTTTCATTGACCGGTTTTGTCAATGTGTGAATCTTACTACTTTGATTATTTTTTTTTACCCCTTAACGACTGCCCACCGACTTTTAGCGGCGGGAATTTCAGGTCATTTGTCAGGGGTACATCCGGGTTTGCGGCTACCAGTACCACAGCTGCATTAGGAACATGTGTACTTCACATCCCTGTTCCCAGTGCAGTCTCTGCAAGTGCCTAGGAGCGGGGGAAACCTCCGCTCCCCGGCTCTTAACCTTTGATTGCCACAGACAGTGACCACAGCATAATCAAAGGGTTTTCCCCTGCTCTATCGGGTGATCGGGACTCCGATGACCTGACAGAGCCCGGGTAATGGCTACACAGTCAGCCCTGGGGACCTAGAGTAGACCCAGGTTTGTCTATGTAAGAAGCCAGAAATGTGTCAATGTGACACAGATTATATAATGTATAAGCATATAGCAAAAAAAAAAATAATAATATTTAGTATCCACACGACCATAATAACTTGTAGAATTAATCTAACAAGTTATTAAGAGTGAAATGTGAATGGTGTAAAAAAAAATAATGAACTTTAACTATTCCCCCAAAAAGTACAACTGGTCCCGAATAAAACGAGGCCTCATACAACTGCGTCATTGAAAAAATAAAAATGTTGAAATGCAAGGAGGCAAAATCTTAAAAAAATATGCTGGTCATTAATTACTTTTCAGGCGTTCGGCTTAAGAGGTTAATATTGTAACTATGGTTACTACCTGTCATTTTTGGAGCCTGACCAGGATTCAGTAGTTGGATCAAGATGGAGCATTCTATTTCCTTATCTGATAACATTTACTGCATTGCTGGTAAAAGACTTTGGGTGACATGTATGATTTTTGGCGCCCAGGCGTCATTTTTTTTGTGTACATTAGTAGCATAGATTGCACCTGTATCTATGAACCAGGTCTACTACAGGTTATAGATTTAACACTTTCTAGCTACAAAGCGACACTTCTGGCTCAGGTAAACCACTTTTAAAATGCTCTACCTATTTTAGCAGTAATGCGTCTTGATTTGCCGTACTAAAGCTATAAATGTGTAGCTTCATACGGTTGTAGTGCTACACGCCTCCAGTACACCCTCCCATCTCAGGCGCATTACAAAGTGCCGTGGGCACAGCCCCTTTCATACATGTCACCCTTTGTTAGCAATGTTGCCCTAACTTGAAAACTGCCTCTGTCCCAATAAAATGGATACATGTTTTAGCGATTGGTCTGCTAGGAAACCATGTCTGGCATTTTCTTCTACCTCAGTAGTAGAGTGTAAAATATATTTTCAAGTGGTCACATTCTGCATACACAGTGAAGTATGAAAGGCCTGCAAACATAACCCGCTTTGTAGTTTTTATACATTAAAGGTAGAGTGTCACAGAATGAATATTGTACTTGGCACAATGTATACATTCTCATATGAGACCACCCACTTCACTGAATACAGTTCCTTTTAATGAACGAAAAAAATGAACATTTTTAATACAAATCAAAGTAGGTCGCCTCACTGCATACATTATATACTTTATAAAAAAAACACAATTGCATGTATTATAAAGGGTCATTTATCATGTAACTTGACTGGTGTAATAAAACATCACTCATTTGTAGTGCTCCGTTTCCGTGAATTTCTTAAAATACTTCTTACAGTTTATATTTTATATTTCTAAAGTAAAATACATTCCTATGGGAAATATTAATTTCAGAATACACACTGTACTTTGCACCTCGATTCTTTGTTAAAATTTCATAATTTAAGCATTATTTTGTATAATATTTTTAATAATTAGATTAAGGCCATGTTCACACGGCTTAAAACTGGACGTATTTCAGTCCCTAATTACGCGCCGGCGTGCGCAAATTACGGGCTGAAAACGTCCCAGTCATTACGGTAATCCACAGTTCTCATAGAGAACTATGGATTATGTCTCCTCTCCCTGCTCGGCAAATCCGCCGTGGGGGGAGATAAGTGACATGTGAATTACCAGCGGCGTACACGCGCCGCTGGTAATACAAGTCTATGGGCCGGCGAGGTGCCAAACCCCCCACCCCCACACCCCCGCTCCCCCCGGCCACATGGCGTAATTGCGGGGCGTGATTACGCCCTGCAAATACACTGTGTGAACCTAGCCTAACACACTTTTTACCAGGATTTTTTACAAAATGTTCTTCATGAACTTGTTTCTTCAAACATCTATTTTGCCCATGTGTTGACAAAATATGAAACAGTAATGATTTATCCCTGAGAAAACCTTGCTTTAAAAATTAATTTAAGCTCCAAAACATCATTAAACATCTAGAAGAACATGCATAGAACTGTAGCTATCACTAGATTACACGGAGCAAATAAGCATTCCCAAAGTAATATAAATGCTCTTTTCACCTTTTGTGAAAATAAACTTAATGAGGTTTTCCAATATCTTTAAAAAATTGACTGAAGGACAGAAATGTGAGAAAATAACAAAAAAAGATGTTACTTGCCTGGAAACAGTGAAAACATTTTAGTGATTCCCACTGGTCTTGGTATATACCCACATGACCTATGCAGTACACAGTTGGCCTCAGCAGTCTTGTGCAATAATCACACAGGTATAGAAGCACAGCATCACTGCAGCCAAGTAACCCTTTCATGCAAACTCACAAAATTTTACATAAACTTGCTGTAAAGGGTGTTTAGAGGGGCCTCATACCCAGTGGGTACACGCTTTTATTTTCAGCCAGCACCGGACATCAGCGGCAGGAATCGGGCATAACTCATGTAATTACTTGAATACCATGGCCAAAGCACCCACAACATCTTACAGTTAGGAAAGGCTGTGGTGCCCCTTTAAATGCCTAATCAAAAGACAAGATCACAGGGTGCCATTCGGTTATCATTGTAGTTGGGGGGGCTAATGAAAACCTCCCTGCCAGCCATGATTGTGCTCCTAATACAAACTGCCATAGGCAGCATGTTATTGGACATCAGCGATATACCCATATACTATAGTACATAAATACTGCAGCATATAGTACAAGTGAATACATATTCAAGTCCCCTAGGTGGGGTAAATCTTATTGTGAAAAAATAAAAAAATTTTAAATTTTAAAAAAAATTTCAAACCCCCCCTTGAAATTTCCCATTTAATTTTTTATAAAAAAAACAAAAACAAATTAACATAATTGTTGTTTCCATGTCTGTAAAACGTCTAACACAATTTTATGCTATTTATCCAGTACGGTGAAAGCAGTACAAAAATTAAACACCCAATTCCAAAAAATTTTTGGGAAAAGAAAGGGCGTAAGGGGTTTCTGTAAATTCCTGAGTGTTAATGGAGCAAATATTTCTGAAAATGCCTTATTTATTGATGATTATTACATTTTATATGGATGTAGATCTGGTAGATCTAGTTACCCTTGAACAAATCCTCAGCTGTACACAACTTATTGACTCAATGACTCAATTTCTCTCATGGCAATCTTTTTCTCTCTTTTACTGCTAAACTCTGTTTCCATTTGTAAGGAACCACCAAGTAAGTTTCCAAAGTGCATGTATCCATTAGGCATTGAGCCTCCTGTTGGAGTAAAGTTATGTCCTGTTATTACTATACATTTGTCTCTTTTCAACACTATCATTGAGTCGGGCCTCATAACTTGGTTAAGGCCACACATAGCACTAAAACTCTAAGGCTATGTTCACACGGCTTATTGTCGGCGTAATTGCAGGGACGGATTTCGCCCGCAATTCCCACCGTAATGCTTTTGCAGCGGGGCGGGGGTAGGGAGCTCCCCGGGCCCCATAGACATTCATTATCCACAGCGCGTATCCCGCCATGATAATTGACATGTCACTTTCTCTCCACCGCAAGCAGCAAGTGGGGAGAGGAGATGGAATCCATGGTTCTCTATGAGAACTGTGGATTACCGTAATGACTGGGACGGCGCGAAATACGGAACAAAATCTGTCCCAAAATAAGCCATGTGAACATAGCCTAACGAGGCCATTTTTTATTTTTAGGTAATGTAGTCATTATTCTGAAAAGTGAGGGGTGTTAATGACTAATTTTTTACACTTATCATCAATAAATAATGCACTTTCTTTGACTGTCGACTACCAGGCTATTGATTGGTTGTACCATGACCTCAAGCAAAATTTTGAATGGGCCAAAACGGCCCAACCTGAATCTTAAGTGCAAGACTAGGATTTGACAAATGCAAATCGAACATTTTCAGTTGCACAACTACTTTCCTTGCATCTAATTCCAAGCGCTTTATCAATATAATGAAGAAGAAACCATGGCTGACAAATCGTGGAATTTTTTTTTTTAGTTTTCTTTATTTACAATTATATGTGGAAAAAAACCTTGACGATTTTCTGTTTTTCAGCCTCTACACACTATTGCCCTGATATCCATGATCACACCCAAATCTTTCCATAACACTATGGGGTATATTTAATATTACTAATTTAGCAGTTAAAGAGTATAAACTTAGATAAGCTGTCTAAAAATGCTTAGGCTCAAAATGATCATTTTGAAGCATTATTAGACTTGTCTAGCTTTTTTAGACCAGCCACACGTTTCTGTATTTTGTACCAAACTTCTACAGCAGAAGTTTGGTACAATTTTGGAACACTTGGGGCGACATGTATGATTTTTTGTGCCCAGGTGCCATTTTTTTGCTCATAAAAGTAGTGTAGAATGTGCCTGAATTTATTAATCCGGTCTACTGCGGGTCAAAAATCAGGCGCACTCTAGTGCAAAAACGACACTTCCAGCTCAAGTAAACCACTTTTAAAGAGGTCTACTTGTTACAGCAGTAATGCCTCTGGATTTGCCGTACTGAAGCTATAAATGTGAAGCTGCATATGGTTGTAGTGCGACATGCCTCTAGTACGCCCCTCCAATTTCAGGCGCATAACAAAGTGCCACGGGAACTGCGCTAGTGTTTGGGCTGAAAAGACACCAGACTTCTGGCTCAGTCCCGTTCATACATGTCCCCCATAGGCTCACATTTACTGTTTCTAATTGCTAGAAAGTGTAAACTTAGGCATTCTAAAAATGTGCCAGATTTCTTACAGTAGCTTGTGCTGTTTGACAATTTTGGCACATCGTTAGGCTTATCTAGCATCATTAGACCAACTATCAGTTGGCTTGCTTTACTTCCTATTGCAGACTCTTGCTGCGGCCCCGGCCACTTTACCCTAAGCCATGTCGGATGTCAGAGAGGTCGCAAAGATTGTGTCTGAACTATGAAGGAAACCACGTAAGTCTACAGATCCATTCGCGAGTTGCCCAATAGCCAGTGCACAGTGTTGTGACTGCAAAAAGTAAATTCTCAAACACCAAATACAGCAGCACATAGCTGGCAATAAAACTCATACAAACACTGAAATAGTTGAATATTTAAAATGCATTTTTGCCATATTTAAATATGCACAAAATAAAGGCTTTTAGTGTGCACTTTGATTAGGTTTCTTGTTCCCACCTACCGCGTCAAGGTAGCCTTATGAGGTGGGTCCCAAACTCAAATGCCTCTCTGTGGGGACAAGAACAAAAAAGGTGTCTAAACTGTCCATAATAAATGCATTTGTGGCACACTTTTTTGGCACCTTTTACAACACTTTTCATGTGCAACCACAGTAGTAGATGTGGGCCAATGTTGCATCAATGCTATTGATGCAACATTGATAAAGATAAAGCACATCCCCTGTCCATAGGCAGCGCTAAAATTTTATAATTGTATGTTTTGCCCATTATAAAGGGGAATTGATAAGAAGCAGGATTTTACTGACAAATGGCTAATCAATTGTTGTCCCTTAACCCGAAATCTTAATAAGCAATTTCCTTAGGAATGCAACTAGTATTGAGAGCACCTTTATAAATCACTAACTTTCTTTTCATCAAGCTAATGTTGTATTTTTTTTATTTAAAATAGGTGATGAATATCTGCTAACATTTTTAATAATGCTACATTGTTCAAATTATCCCAGTTTTACAAACATTCAATATATAAAAGCGAAAACTTGGCAATCAGGTAAATAAAAACACATTAGGGGCGATATGTATGAACGGGGCAAGTTTTCTGTCATCAAAAGTAGACCTGTTCTATTGATGTATGAACAATCACACACCAAAATTTGGCACGATAAGAGCCTGCACAACACTTTTTAATGCGGCAAAAATTTGGGGGTGTTTCGGGGGCATCACACCACATTTGTTGAATTAGAAACACTTATGATTCTCTCACGCCAAACCTAGGCGCATAACAGTTAGAACAGCCAGACGAGATTAAATGTGGTGCCTGAGCCAGGCTTGTCGTATTGGCACTACACTGCGCCTGTATGTATGATCTGCAGAAGAACAGGTTATTATTATTTATTTTAGAGTGCCATTGATTCCAGGGCGCTGTACATTCGAGGGGCATTACATACATACATAATGGTGACAAAAAATGACTAGTAACTGATACAAAAAGGAGAGAGGACCCTGCCCGCGAGGGCTTACAATCTACAAGGTTCATACATTCTGGCGCATTCTACACATGTTGCCCTTAGTTTGTACCTTAGACAAAGCACTAATCTGAATCTATTACATCTCATTTTTTGCAAACTTTATTATTTTAACATGAAAGTCCAAATTTGTGTTTAGAATTCATGTTTGTTCCCTTTTGTTAGAGTTAAATTAATTTCTGTGTTCAAAAGAAAACTCCCTACAATGCAACAAAAGAGCATTTATTAAAACCTCAATCTGTTACTCATCAAACCATGTGCTTTTCTATACTATTAATCATTTAAAGATAAGATATATGGCTCCCACCTCCTATCAAAGAAAAGAGCCAGAGTGGTTTTCTCCTCACTGGTCTGATATTTTCCAGGCTTCTCATAATGTGGGAAAAGCTGTAAGCAAAGTTGTTTTTTTCTCATCTCTTGGCTTATATCCCAGGATGTAAAGACCTGGGGTGCAGTCTATGGTCATGAGATGGAGTTTGCATTTTCCCAAAGTGGTTAAAATTGCAGATTTTTCTGGCTGGACTATTTTTGACCTATGAAGCTGGACAAAAATAGGAATACAGGATAGTTAACTTTTCCTACTAATAGACATAACTTATTGTAGCACTAATGCATCAACTCAATAAGTTTTGTGTGGGGCCATGAAAAGATGATTCTAAATGGGATAGAGAACATGTTTGATGCACCATAAAGACAAAACTTTACAGAGGAAATTTAATTTGACCAGAACAGCGCCAAATGTATCAAAAATGTGCATGTTATATCATTTATTTGGTACCTGTGCTACAAAAAGCTGCCATACATGTACATTATGATTTGTATCAAGTCAATAATAAATGTAATGTGCTTTGTTTGACCTCAACCCTTTGTGCATCCTTTTTTAAATTAGACCTGGATGTTGTATGAAGGCTTATAGATGGTCTATGTTTTTTTAAAAGGGTGTAAGTACGTAGTGTCATTTTTTTTCCAAATATTTTGCCACAACTTTAATGAGTTGAAAGAAAATGAAACTGAAAAGAAATAATGACATAAATCTGGAAATATGCATGCATTTAAACACTTATTAGAAAGTTAAATGTTTTAAGCAACTTAAATTCACTAAAAATTAACCTTCTTACTTTTATTTTAAGAAAAAAGCGGAAAATTGTTTTTTAGGCTGTAATTAAAATATGGTTTTTTTTTGCATTTTGGGGCATAATTTTGATTTGGGCCGTTTTAGCTAAACATGAGTGGATTGAAAAGAGGGGAAAATAAAGGAGGGTTTTTTTACATTTCTTTTCCCTGCTGAATCCACTTCTGGTTTTGGCCAAAAAACTGCATAAAAATATGTATTTGTGTTTCCAGCAAAACCGTGGTCACTGTACACCTATCTCCTTTTTGTACATAAGTATTTTAAATTTAAAAGGTAATTTTGGGGGAATATTAATCAGTTATGCACACTTTAAAGGAATTATTTTTATTAGTTGGGTATCCCTTGACAAACTGATCACAGGATGTCCAGTCCCCTGCGCACTGTTGTAATCAAGAATGTCCTAAAGGTGGCAATACACATTAAAGTTGGACAAACCCACCAATTTTGTCTTGAACAGCTAGTTACTTTTTTACCAAAAAGGGTTTTTCCAATTATCCCAAAAAGGCGTTCGGGGGAAAACAAAGGATTAGGCATTTTAAATTTCTGCTACATGGGGATTTTTCTCTCCCCACTGATAACAAATGTCTGCTTTGCAAAGCATGTATGTATTGTATTGTATTGGGTAAGTCAGGAAAAGTCGCAGTCGGCTAAATGACAACTGTTGAACCAGTATTGGAACCTTTACATTGAAGAGTGTCATGTGCCCTATATTCATTTGGCATCCCTCCAAATGTTGAACTGTTTTATCGCTTGTAAACAACTATACAAAACAGCACCTAATTATATTTGCCATATCATATAATTGCCAAACTCTGCCAAAAACATCCAAAAATTTCCCACACCCCCAAAACGAAAAAAAAAGCCTTTAAAATAGATTCAGGGGCATACCCTATTATCACGGAAAATAAGATACCAAAGTCCAAAGACTGGTGCACAGATCGTTTCGCTCCAGGGCCCGGGGCTTGTATAATTCCAGACTGTTTTCAAATCCTGCTTCTTTATTCAAAAACAAACATTTAATGGCACAGAGGATAAAATGAGAAGCTTTCCTGCTGATATGTTTCAGAAAAACATACCTAATTGTTCACAGCAACTTTACTTTATATTACCTAAGCAGCAGTGCCACACAATTCTTTAGTGAATACCACCATACCATGACCAAACAAAATCTCCACACATAAAAGTAATTATACAAGTAATGAACACTACAACATAAGGCTTGGGCATATCTATAGCCTTAGCCGCCATAGCAGCTGTTATGGGGCCAAGATGTTGAGAGAGCCCACTCCTTGCAAGGTCATTGTATCTTTTTGTAGGGATTGATGAAGTTGGTGTTTTTTTGTTAGCACATAGCACTATTGAGGTCCACACCCTCTGACTCTTTCGGCCATTTTCCATCAGAGTCGCATTTTCTACAGACCCCCCGGCTCACCCCGTGCCAGTGATCTGGATCATTTGCTGCCTGGCTTCCTCATTTCCTTCTTCGACTGAAATACCCACACTCATCATGGTCTATTTCAACATCCCCATTGAGTACCACTATGTATCCTTCCGACTCTCCGATTCATTCACTAACCTCTTCTCTTGTCCTCTCGCAGTTTACTGAATCTCCCAATAACAAGGATGGGAACTCTCTTGATCTGCGGTCTACTGTTGCCTCTGCTCAATTTCTAATCTTACCATCTCTCCTTATGAACTCTCGGATCATAACCTTATCACTTTACTATCAACAACCTATTTCAGCCTTCTCTGGAACACACCTACCCGTCGCCCTGTCCGAAATCCCGCTCTATCAGCACTAAGAGCCAATAGACACCCATACAGTCCTCACTGCCCCCAATCTCCTCTCTCTCTTCCTGACCTGGCCTGTTAAACACTACAATGAAACTCTCACTACCATCCTGGACATATTGGCACTCACCACACACCACCGCACCACCATAGATCAGACGCCCGCAGCTTGGCAACACGCTCATACCGCCATCTTCAGCGCTGTTCCAGGCAACTGAGCGTCTGTGGAGCAATCAAAGCTACCCTGGCTACCTACAAATATCATGCTCAGGACCTACCACACTGCCCTTCACTGTGCCAACAAAAATATTTCACCTCCCCATCTTCCACATTACACAACAACCCCAAAACGTCTGTTTGTCACCTTCCACTTCCCTCCTCAGGCCCCAAATTCTCAGGCCCTGGTCACTGACCTCTGTGCTTGAAGACCTGGCCACACACATCCAAAGACAAAATTGACAGCATCCGGCAAACGTCACATCACAATCCCCAATATAACACCCATTCCTGCCCTCCCCTCACGTCCTCTAATCTGCTCTCATCCCTTGACCCGACATCAGAAGAAGAAGAGTCCCAGGCTTCTCCTGTCTGCTCACCCCACCCATGTTCTAGTGCACCCCATTCCCTCCCACCTTGTCCAGTCCTTTTCTCGGCTGGTCCTCGTCTCACCTCACTACAATCTTAACCTCTCTCTCACCACTGGGACTTCCCATCTTCCTTTATACACGCTGTTATAACTCCCTAATTAAAAAGCCTCTCTGGACCCTCTGCCATCCGGTTTCCGCACCCTACACTCCACAGAAACTGCTCTTTCTAGAGTTTCAATGCTCTCCTGCCAGCAAAATCGCAGGGTAACTACTCATGCTGCTTTCTTCTGGGATCTCTCTGCAGCATTTGACACTGTTGAACACCACTTCCTCCTCAAACATGCTCAGCGCCATCGTATCCCAGGACTTCCGCCTCTCTTGGTTCTCCTTCCTACCTCTCTGGACCGCTCCTTCAGTGTCTCAATTTTCCGGTTCTACCTCCTCTCCTCTTCCTCTTGCTCGTCGGTTTCTCAGGATCGTTCTTGTCCTCTCCTCTTTTCACTCTACACAGCCCCCATTGGAAGAACCATCATAGATTGCTTCCATACCATCTCACGCTGATGACACCTCAACTATAGCACTTCCGCCCGAGACATCACTGAGCATGCACTGCTACAAAACACCAGTGATTGTCCTTCCGCTGTCCACTGACAACATGTACCCTCTCTCTATCTCCAACTAAACCTCACTAAAACTGAACTTCTAGTCATCCCACATCAACTTAACCGTCCTCACCCTGCTATTTCTCTCTCCTTGTGTGGCACCAACCATAACTTCCTAGGCAGCAGGCCCGCTGTCTGGGGGTTAATACTAGACGCGGATCTGACCTTTACTCCCTATATCCAATCCTTGTCACTCCTCACCTGCACCTCAAGAAAAACATCTCCAAATCCGTCCATTTCTCACAGTGGAAACAACTCAAACTCTCATGTTTGCTCTTATACATTCTCGTCATCGACTACTGTACTCGCTACTTGTTTGGTCTTCCTCCTCTGTAAACTCTCCCCTCTCCCATATGAGTCCTGAATGCAGCAGCCAGGCTTGTCTTTCTTTTTTTTTCAGCCGATATACTAATGCCTCTACCCTGTGTCAGTCTCTGCACAGGCTGCCCTATTCAGTCAGAATACAATATTAACCATTACACATCACACAAAAGGCTCTCCACAGTGCTGCCCCCCCATAACATCTCCTCCTTATCTCTGTCTACCACCCTACCCACTCTCTCCGCTCTGCTTACTGATCTAAGACTACACACCTCACTCATCCAACCTCCCATGCCCGTCTCCAGAATTTGTAGCGTATTGCACAGTTCTCGGAACGATTACCCCATGTGATCAGCACACTCCACAACCCTCACAGATTTAAGTGCGCTCTGAAAAACTCATCTTGTTAAACAAGCCTATTTCAGGAACCCTAAATTGTCAACCCCCAAATTCTGTCACAGATCCGTCACTTCCTGCATCTTGGCACCTCAGGCACTTATCTGTATTGTAGATGTATGTAGGGAGGCAGGTTCATCACATTTATGTATACTACCGCCATATTTATTAACTTGGGCTGGTCCATTGTAAACCAAGCACTTGCACCCTTTGTTTCCACCCATACACCCTAAAAGATTGTAAGCTCTTGCGAGCAGGGCCCTCACACCTCGTGTCTCATTTGTCATAAGCTTTTTTAGAATGTAATGTCTGTTTGTCTGTGCTTATTCCCACTATATTGTAAAGTGCTGCGGAATATGTTGGCGCTATATAAATAAAGATTATTATTATTATTTATTATTATTGTGTTGATTTATGGCATATGGCTCCACTTTCCTCACCTTAAATTATTGCTACTTATGCTGCTCTTCCAGTGGGGCCCATGGTGGTGGGGCCCATCTTATTTTGATACTGGGCCCTATGATATTCTGTAGTGCCCTGATTAGAGATGGGCGAAACGATTCTAACGAAGTGGAATTCGTTTTAGCATTTAATAAGCAGGTCAACTTCGGTTTCTGAACGAATTCGAGTTATGTGGGTTACTTCGGGTTGAACGAAGTGTGCTTTTGATTGATAAATGGATTTCTTTTTTTTTTTTTTTTTTTGTTTTTGTTTTTTTTTTTTTGTTTTTTTTTTTTTTTGTTTTTTTTTTGTTTTTTTTTTTTTTTTTTTTTTTTTTTTTTTTTTGTTTTTTTTTTTTTTTTTTTTTTTTTTTTTTTTTTTTTTTTTTTTTTTTTGTTTTTTTTTTTTTTTTTTTTTTTTTTTTTTTTTTTTTTTTTTTTTTGTTGTGTGTTTGTTTGTGTGGTTGTGGGTGTTTTTTTTTGTTTTTTTTTTTTTTTTTTTTTTTTTTTTTTTTTTTTTTTTTGTTTTTGTTTTGTTTTTTTGTGTTGGGTTTGTTTTGCGAGCAAATGAGATAAATGGGGCAAAGCAATCATGGGAGGAAGAAGGGCATAGCCTGCATGACATGTCAGAGTTGACAGCCAATCAAGAGACCGCGGATGCGGTGACGTAACCGCACTATATAAGTCCGGGCGCGACGCCAGGAGCTCACACTCCTCTCACTGTACTGATCAGGGAAAGTGCTGCCACGGCTGATTGTGATAGCTCTCACTGAAGAAATGATTTTTATACAGCATTTTTGTGGGGTGTCTCAGCTTGTCTCAAGACTTTCTCTTAATGTTCTATTTCTGATTTTTTGGGGTATTGGATCTGAAATCCAGTGTGCGTCCACTGCAGCTGCAAATACATTCAATATCCCAGTGGGTTCGAAGCCCGTTCCTGTTGTATTGATTGAAAGAAACAGCGTTTTTACAATACAAATACCACTTCATTTTTGGTTTGCTCAATTCATTGCGCAATTTACATCCAGGGTTTAATTAAGCGTTGTTTGCTGTGTGCTGCCCCCAAGAAACCGCATTTTCAACCCCAAAAATATTTTACATTTTTCCTGTAGCATAATTCAAAAGCGAAGGTTAATTACAATTTTATCTCTTGTTGTGTGGTGTAGAAAACACGCAATTGTAACACGCTAAAAAGCTACTGGTTTGGGGGTTTGGCCCAATTCTTTGCGCAATTTAAATCAGGGGTTAATTAAGTGTTGTTTTGCTGGTGTGCTGACCCCAAGAAACCGTCATTTTCAACACCAAAATACATACATTTTTCCTGTAGCATAATTCACAAGCAAAAGGTTACTTAAAATTTTATCTCTTGTTGTGTAGCGTAAAAAACGCCATTGTAACACGCTACAAAGCTACTAGTTTGTGGTTGCTCAATTCTTTTGCGCAATTTACATCCAGGGGTTAATTAAGCGTTGTTCTGCAGTTGTACTCATTAAAAGAAACTTTTTCTTCACCGCCACAGAAGAAATTCTGTAGCATAATTCAAAATCCGAAGGTTTATTAACTGTTTGTCTTTTTATTCAGTAAAATACACAGAGTTTTTAAACTGCACATACAAGTCAATTTTTCCTGCCCATTTGTGGAGCGCAATTTATATACAAGGGTTTCCAAAGCTCCTTAGTGGGGTTTATTTGGCATCAAATACAGGTGTGTATTTATCATATACAGATATCTTCATCAAACAGTGTCTGTACATTTTAGAACAAACAGTATTTCAGACAGAGAGGTGGTAGGCTCTTCAAATGTGAGTGGCAAAGGCACAAACATTCCTGGAGCAGGTCGCAGCACAGCAAGGGACGTCGCAGCAGGGGTCACTCGGGGAGGCCACAACTGCGCTGTCATCTAACGGCCGTTTACTGAACTAGCAAAACCCCAAGGGTTCTTGATTGGTTGACTAGGTCATCCACTTCTCCCAGATGACATCTGACAACCCCAGCCAAGAGTCGGTGGGAACGTCAGACACAACCCTTAGTTGGCATGGCCCGGAGCGGGTCAGCGGCCCTCACCTGTCCTCAACCCGCCTCTGTCCTATCCGGTTCCCCCAGCCAGAGACCTACTATTGGTCGGCTCAGCGCCACTATATAGCGAGGATGAACAATTTGAGGAGGGCACTCAGCAGCTACTTTGGCAGCGAAGAAATGGGCCAATATCCCCTGCTTCTTGCAGTTTGGCGCAAAAGTATAGTTGAGAGTGGCATGGGAGGTCATGTTGTGAGGGGTCAGCCTCTGCATACCAAGACCGGGGATGGGACAGCAGTGACGATGAAAACACAAATAGATGATGATGTAGCCGACGCACTTGGAGCTGGGTGAGGCAAGGGCTTCATCATGTCAGGAGAAGAGGGCGTCAGCTTGCGCGTCAGGCAGCGGCGCACCCCGGGGGGGGGGGGGGGGGGGGGGTTTTGGGGGCCGGGGTCACAGGATAGCAAAGTGTGAGGTCGGGAGCCAAGCGTCCAGGGGGTAAAAAACCCGCTCGCAGGTCCAAGAAAGTAGGGGGCAAGGGGCCACGAGGCAGCGCGGCAGTAGCACCAGTGCGGAGCTTTTGGCGTAAAACCGTACTCCCGGGGGGTGGCAGTTCTTGCAAGACACCGGGGGAGCCAAATATGGGGGATATTTAGAATTTAAGCAAAAGTGAAGCTGGCCGGAGCAAAATTGGCACCACGACCCGCCAACAAAGCACGTCACCATCCGGTGGCCAGGAAAACATGGGTCAGATGTGGTGGTCCCTCCTGCCGCCGGGAGCAACAGCACGACAGCGCCCAGTGGGACGCGCCATTGCAGCCCGTCAAGCTCCACCACACTGCAGAAGGGGGCTTTTTTCCTTTTACATCACCCCGGGCCAGATGCCCTGCTCCCACTACTCATGGTGCCCGCAGTCGTTCAGCGAGGCATTGCAAAGAACAACAGTACGTCCAAACCCCAAAGGGGCACAGCGACTGTGCTCCGCCAAGTTGTTGGTACTGCATCCCCCCCTTTTCCCAAAAGGGGGACCTGCACCATTCAAGAACAATGGCTTTTCCGACCAATGGAGAATTTCCCAACCGTAATTTTTTTCCAAAAAAGGGAGTACCAGCACTTCATAAAATGTAAACAGAAGGTGGGCCATCCTTAACTTACGGTTTTATTCCAAGGCACGGCAAACGCGGACTCTGGAGCGTAACTACGGTCAGGGGCCCGTACATGTCCTTACGGGGCCCCTGGGTGAATTTCTTCCGCCCAGGGATACCAACAATTTGGCAGGAGACCCCCGCTTCTCCTCCACTTGTCAAACGCTGCTCCTGCGCCAATGTCCTCCTCCTCCTCCACCACCACCACCATCTCACCTCCACAATACTCTCCTCACCACATTTAGGGGACAGCGGTGTCCACAGTTCAACCCCTGGCTTGCCTCGGCAACGAATCCACAGGGGAGGAACTGCTCCGCATCATGCAGCAAAAAATCGATTGTGGCTTTCCCCCGCCCAACTGCAAAACGGAACCCTGGTGACGGACAATGGGAGGAACAAAGGTACCGCGCTGCACCGAGAGGGGAAAAGGGGGCCCCCCCTCTGCCCCATGGCGCACGTGTTCAATCTGGTTGTGAAAAGTTTTTTGAATCCTTTTCCCCAATTCAGAACCCTTCTAAAAATTTGGGCCCGGAAACTGTGCATTCAAATTTTTTCCATTCGTACAAAGCCAGGAACAACCCCCCCGAGGTTTTAGCGGGCAGAAAAGCCCCCCCCAACACACTCTGAAATGCGATTTTCCCCAAACCCTTGGAATTTTCCCGCCCGCACATGTTGGGCCGACTGTATGAACAGAGAAAGACCATTTTAAAAAAATTTTTTTATGAACCGGGGAGACAGAAGTACTCCCCTGGTAAATTTGATATCACCATTGGGAGCTCAAGCGTGACACCTGCCGTTTTTTGAGGCCATTTTAGGAGGGGCGTTATTTGTCCCGCCCAGACTACGGGAAAGAAAAAACATCATTCCACGCTTAAGTCCTTTGGAAAAAAAAAAAGAATTTTTCGGGAAAAATCTGTTTTGGGCAGGGGACTGGGGACTGGCCCACTACATTTTCGTGGCCACACTATCCGGGGGGCTGAAATGGAGGAGGAGGAGACTTGAGCCAGAAGATTGTCTTGGGGAAAAAAGTGGAATTTTCCCACCCAAGGGGAAAAAAGAGGAGGAGCAGCTGGGGGAAGGGGGATGGGGAAAAAAGGAAAAACGAGGCAATGGGCCCCACAAGCACCGTGGAAATATTTCAGTGGAAAGGGGGGCAGGAGCCCCCCGGAAAATCACTTGTGGGAGATGGCCCGGGAGCATGCTTATTTGCCCGGGCTAGTGAATAGTCACATCCCGGGAGAGGGGGACTTCTGGGGGCCCCCACCCTATTGGAAACCCCGCTAAACCGGGCCAAAAAAGGGAAACCCTTTTCCCAGCTATTGAGAGGGGGGACAAAACCCAAAAAACATCATATGAAAAAGTTTGGGGACCCCCTTTTAAAAACAAATTTATTTTTTGGTTTTCTAAAAAATTTGGGTATTTGCAACACCCCTTTTTAAATTTTAAAATATCTAAAACTAAAAATTGCCCCAAATTTGGTAAGTAAATAAACCCAAATTTTAATCCGGGAAAAATTAAATTTGTCCATCAGTTTTTTTAGATATATCAAAATTTAAAAAGGCGGTTTCCCAAAAACCCAAAAAATTTTGAACCCAAAAATGATTAAGATTAATAGGGGGGGCCCAAATTTTTTTTATGCTGTACTATAGGAAATCCTCCAATCAGTTGGCCCCCTGCCTATGGGGCGGCATCGGTTCCCCCCCTCTGAAAGGGCTACCGGGGGGGGCCCCAGCGCTCACGTACAAAAGCCGCGGCGGGTGGGGGGAAAGGGGGGGGGGGTAGGGCAGTTTCCAGCTCCATCACATTTAAACCCAAGTTTTGGGGTCACCCAAAAACAGCTTTCCCTTTACCAGCCAAGTGAGGAGGGTATCGCCAGCAGCAGCAGCAGGACCTGGCAGTCCCTGAACCAACCGGTTTTGGCCTACTTGGGCAGCACCTGCCACCCCCGTTTTTAAAAATCCCTGGACTAAATGGGCACCAAACTGGAAAGGGGTGGCCCCCAACTTTTCGAGTTTGCAGTTGGGGAAGGGTGTCCGCCCCCAAATAAGTGTGGCATCAAAGCGGGTTGCCCGTGCGGCGGGGGGCCCTCGTTTTCCCCCCAATGAAACCCGCTGCCCCCGGAAAAAGTTGGGAAAGGGCTACCTTTGTCAAAATTGAAATCAGGGGGGTGGATTTTGGCTAGGAATTTTTCCCCACACCAATGCCCTTTGGCGCAGACCCACATTTAAAATGACGCCCACCCAAACTGGGAAATTAGTCTGGTTTTAAAAAATTTCCTGCCTCACCACTAAATTTGGTGCCCACCACCCCCCCTGATTCCCCACATCTGCTGACAGTTTTTTTCCATCTGCCCCCCAAACCCAAACTTTAACCCGGGGCTGGGATTGCCCCCCACCTTTCCCCAATTTTGTCCCCTCTGCCCCCCACCTCCAAATGTCAAATTTTGCCACTGCCGACCCCATCTGGGTGCTGTGGCTGCTGCCCATTACCTCCACACTGTGTCATTGTCCCACTCGTGGCCCACTCCTTTTTTTGCCACCTCCCAAAAGTCATTGTGCCACCCGCCTACCCCCATGCTTGGGTGTGGCTGTGCCGTGACCCCCCACACTTTTCCATTGGGGGCCACTTTTCCCGACCCCCATCGCTGCTGGGGGCTGCTGCCGGGAAACCCCCACACTGTGTCAAAAGGGCCCACTCTGTGGCCTACCCTTTTTTTTGCCACCCCCCGAAAGGGCATTTTGGGCCCCGGGCCCGACCTCATGTGCTGCCCTTTCGGGCCCTGAACCTCCACAAATGGTCATTGGGGCCCTGCCCCACCTCATGGCTGCGCTGTGGCTGCCCGCCGTTAAACCCCCAACCCGTGGGCATTGTGCCAAATGTCTGGGCCTCTTTCTGCTGCTGTGGGGTTGGGGTGCCGTGACCTCCACACTGTTTTCATTGTCCCAAATCTGTGGGGCCAAATTTCCGGGGTTTTTGCCACCTTTCCCAAAATTTATTGTCCACTGCCTGACCCTTTATGCTGCTGCTGTTTGGGTGCTGCCCTAAACCCCCACCGTGTCATTGTGCCACTTCTGACCTCATGCGCTGCTGTGGGGCTGCCGTGACCTCCACACTGTTCTTGTCCCCCTCTGTGGCCTACCCTGTTTTTTTGGGCCCCCTCCAAATTGGGTTGTTTTCCACTTCCTGACCTCAAGCTGCTGCGGGGGCTCTGCCCTTTACCTCCACACGTGCCCTTTTTGCCCCTGTCTACCCATGCGCCCGCCTTGGGGGCGCTTCCGTTTACCTCCACACTGTTTTTCATTGGGCCCCAAATCTTTTGGGCCCACTCCTGTTTTTTCCACCTCCAAAATGCATTGGGGGCCCTGCCCCGACCTCTCTGCTGCTGTGGCTTCTGGCCCGTGACCTCCACACGTGTCATTTGTCCACTTTTCTGACCCTCATTTCTGCTGCCTTTGGGGGGGGGGGGCTTTTTTCTTTTTCCGGGGGGGGGGGGGGGGGGGGGGGGGGGAAAACCATCCACACTGTGTCATTGCCCCCCTCCCGTGGCCAAATCCTGTTTTTTTCCACCTCCAGAAAGTGATTGTGGCCAAAAGCCCCGACCTCCCTGCTGCTGCTGTGGCTGCTTTTTTTGAAACCCCCACACGTTTTCATTGTCCCACTCGTTTGGGCCCACTCCCTTTTTTTTTTGCCCCCTCCCCGAAAAAGTCAAATTTTGCCACTTGCCTGACCTCAAGCTGCTGCGTGGCTGCTGCCCCCCGGGGCCTCCACACTGTGTCCCCCTTTCCCTGTCTGCCTCATGCTGCTGGGTGTGGGCTGGCCGCTGACCCCCCACACTGGTCATTGTCTAAATCGTGGCCTACCCCCTGTTTTTTTGCCACCTCCAGAAAGTCCCTTTTTGCCACTGCCTGACCTCATGCTTTTCTGTTGCCCCTGGAAACCCCCACACTGTGGGCCCTTGTCCCATTCTGTGGGCCCACTCCCTTTTTTTTCCACCTCCAGAAATGTGATTTTTTCCACTGTCTGACCTTTAAGCGCGCAGGGCTGCTGCCGTAATACAAAACTGGGGCTTGTGCCAAAGTCTGACCTCCCCTCGCTCTGGGGCTGCCGCCGTGACCCCACACACTGGGTTTTCATTGTGCCACGTCCCGACCCCCAAGCTGCGCTGTGGAAAGCTGCTGTGACCTACACACTCTGTCCTTGTGCCCCTGTCCCGAAACTCAAGCTGCTTTCTTTTGGGTGATGCCCTGAAACCCACACACTCTGCATTGGGGGCCACTTTCCCGACCCAACTTTCAGCTGCCGTGAAACCCCCACACTGGTCATTGTGCCCCCTCTGTGACCATTCTGTTTTTTTTTTCCCCCTCCAGAATGTCATTGGCCCTCTTTTTTGGGCCCCCATCCCGCTGTGGGTTTCCGCCCTCACCTCCACACTCTGCACAATTTTGCCACCTGACCCTCACCTTTTTTTTTTTTTTCCAGCTTTCTCTGGGATGGGCTTTATCAAGGGAAAATTCCCGCTTCAGTTTTTTTTGGGGCATTTTTCCCCCTTAAGTGCCCAGGGGAAATTTTTTAGTTTAAAACGTTCTAAGGCGGGGGCAAATCATGTGCGGCTCCAAAACCAACAATTTTATGAAGACCAAAACCCAAAACCCCCTGCATAATTAAGCATGGCACAACGTTTTTACAGCACCCTGCAGGCTCTGTGCAGCCGGAAATGCGTTTTTTAACGGATTCCCTGCCAAAAAATAATTCGGAACGAATTTTTTTTTTGCCGAGAAATTCGGCCCAAAATAACGAAAATAATTTCGGGAAATTCCCCCCATCTCTAAACCCCCGATACAATGAAAAAAAAAATTCTGCTACACAATCCCCAAAAAAAATTTTGGGTTCCCTTTTTGAATTAAAAAGCCCTTTTAAAAATTATACAAAAAACCCAAATTTTTTCAACAATTCACGCAATAAGAATGATGGGCCTGCTCGCAAAAGCATGCAATCTAAGAGGAAAATGGGTAAAACAAGAAGGAAAAGTGCTTTCTTTTTGGATTTGTTCAACCATCTTTTTTTCCAAAAACAATTTTTCATAAGCCCCATAGAAAAGGAAAAATTGGGCCCACCATCAAAAGACAATAAAATAAAAAAAGCAGCATAAGTAGGGAAATTAAAAAAAATACCATCATATATCAAAAGGGAAACCCCATGGTATGCGGAAAAGCGGCAAAACCCCCCAAATCTTGTTCCAAAAAAAGGAAACAATATTCTTTCACCTAAGTTTGGGCCCCCCCAACCTCAGGGCCCCATATATTTGTTAAGGGGCCGGGTTTTGGGGTATTTTTTTACAACCCCTTTACACCTTTCAAGCCTTCCCTAGTGCAAAAAGTGAAATGGGGCCCCACAGTTACCATGCTCTATTTACAACACTGGTGTCTTCTTATGGGACAGAAGGGCTTTTTGGACCCCCTCCGGCTGCAGAGCCCATTAGCGACTGCTACCGCTGCATCGCCTGTAGCTACATCCCTGGTTACACCCATGGTAGAACATATAAAGCAGCATTAATTAGTCAACCAGCCAGTGTCTGTGTATGCACTAATATGAAATATATAAAGTTATGTGGGGTTATTTTTTAATAACAGGACCAGATTTTAAGACCTAATATAGAAGGGGTGGGGGGCTAAATTTAGATAAATAAGTATAATAGATCTGACTAAAAAGACATGTTTTCAGGGCACCCTTAAAACTTTTAGGGCAACATGTCCCAAAACGCAGTGGCGTTTTTTTTAATCTATTTTGCGCCAAAAATATTCTTGATGCCGTATTCTCGATATAAATAAACTGTGATATACCAAAACTAGGCGCATTAAATGCCGGGCACAACACATTATAATGCACTTAAAAAGGCGCATTAACTATAGTAGCAATGATATGCTGGCGCCCAAATAACGCAATGCGCCCATTGAGGCGCATTATATACACTAGTAATGATCCGTTACTCGCCTCCGTAATGCAATGCGCCTCGATAGGCCCATTACATACACTAGTAATGATACACTATGCACCGCAACCACACAATGCCTTTTGAGCGCAATGCGCCTTTTTAGGTGCATTAAGTTTACTATGCAAGATATGCCCAATTTTTGAAAGGATCGTACTTTCAGGCACACTTTACACTGATTAAATGCGCCTTAAAACTGCAGCGGCGATGGCAATTTTCGGACATGTCGCCCATTGTGTTGCAAATTAATCTATCAAGTGTACAGGTAAAGTCTTGGAGTCTGGAGCAGAAAGTTAGGATTTCGGAGCATTTGTCAGCTCTGGATAGGTTGTAAACAGAGATAATGAATGAGATATAGGGCAGTGCAGCTCTTTCTAGAGCTTTGGGGGTGAGAGTCATAATTTTAAATCCTTTTCCACAGTGTATGGACAATCAATACAATGACTGGCACATGGTTGAGACATCTGTGTAAAGGTGGACAGAGAGACACACTTGAATGTTACATTCAAGATTGACTAGCAAGGGAAGAGTTTGGAGAAGGAAATGCAGATCAGTAAAAAGTTGCAGTAATGAAAATAAGAATGAGTAAAAAAAACAAATATAAACATTTTCACTTTTTCCAGAGTTATAGAAGGGTAGATTGTGGAGATATTTTGAAGTGTATATAACATGAGCATGCAAGTGACTAAATACAGTGAGTAAAGGACAAATCTGAGTTGAATATAAACCCAAGATGGCAGGTGTGGTGCCTAGAAGTTTTGGTAATACTGAACACTAAAATAAAAAATATTAGGTTCAGATAGGTTGATAGATAATGGAAACAAAGGGCGACATGTATGAAGCTCGCCACGTCGGGCACACCTTTCCGCCGGTTTTCCGGCGAAATCTGCGCCTGATTTATGTCGGGGCCGGGGCGCGCTCATACATTCCATGTAAAGTCCGCCTCGCCAGTGTTTGAGGCGCAGTGCGGGACTTAGGCGCAGTGCGGCGCTGCGCCTATGATTCGCCGCCGGAGGTAGTGCGGTCATACATGCGGGCAAAAGTCCGCCGCGCCGCGCCAGTGATTAGCCGTCCGAGGAGTTGCGCTCGTACATTAGGGGAAAAGTTCCCTGCGCCTCGCCAGTGTGTGGGGCACAGTGCGGGAACATGGGCGCAGTGCGGGACTGCGCCGAAAATCTGTTCCGATGCGAGACAGGCTGGGAAACAGCGAGAAATCATTCCACATGTCGGTGCGGAGTATGAATAAAAAATCGCCTTTATAAAGGCGTTCAACATTCTCAGAAAAAGAGCTGAAACCTAAAAAATAAAAAATACATAAAACAAAATCACTTTCCAAATATCCTAATTCAAGAATTAGGATATTGGAAATTGCCAGGAAATACAATAATTCAAAATCAGAAAGCTATTCTCATTGGTCGGCAGAAACCGGCCAATCAGAATAGGAGCGACAGTGAACCATTAAAACCTATGGAGAACTATTGACCACTCAGAATCAAAGGCAGGACAGTTCAAAATACAGTAAAAATGCAGAAAAGAGCTGATTGGTTGAGCTTGCGGGGGCTTGGCTAGCTCAGCCAATCAGAAAAGGAGCAACAGAGACCCATTATATCCTATGGAGAAGTTTTGACCAATCAAAATCAAAGGCGGGACAGTTCAAAATACAGTAAAAAGACAGAAAAGAGCTGATTGGTTGAGTTTGCGGGGGCTTGGCTATCCCAGCCAATCAGAGCACGAGCTACTTCTCCCATTGTAGTCTATGGAGAGATCGGCGCAATGCAATCTCGGCGCTCAGCGCCGTGCGGCATGAAGTATTATTAAAAAAATTATTTTTATTAAGTGTAAAACATTATCAGATAAAGCGCTGAAACCTTCTCTAAAAAAAAATACGTTAAGTCCCGAACAACGCGTTTGTCGCCGAGACCGGCGCTACATAGGGAATAGCAATAGAGAGAATCGCCGGGAAATACAGTAATTCAAATTGTAAAAGCTCTTCTGATTGGTCGGCATAAACCAGCCAATCAGAATAGGAGCGACAGTGGCCCATTATATCTTATGGAGGAGAATTGACCAATCAAAATAGGAGCGACAGGGACCCATTATAACCTATGGAGAAAAATTTAACCAATCATATTCAAAGGCGGAACAGTTCAAAATACAGTTTAAAGGCAGAAACGAGCTGATTGGTTGAAGCGGCGGGGGCTCGTCCAGCTTAGCCAATCAGAGCGCGAGCTACTTTATCATAGAGTATTATGGGGAAAAGAAATTCCGAGCGAGCACTGTGTTTGGCTAAGTTAAAAGAGGCGCGGTTATTTGGACCAATGGGAGAGCGGGCGACGCTCCTATGGGTTTTCTAATGCAATCTGAAATAAAACTGTACATGGCCGAAATCAAATTATAAGACTACAGATGTTGTCCCGATGTGTATATAAAATGAATAATAATATGGGGGTAACGAAAAAAAAATATTTAATTCAATAAAATCATGTTTATTTCTTTATTTTTGTTGCACCCATACTATTGATCCTTGGATAACGAAAATAAAGAAATAAACATGATTTTATTGAATTAATATTTTTTTTTCGTTAACACCAGATTATTATTCATTTTATATACACATCAGGACAACTTCTGTAGTCTTATAATTTGATTTCGGCCATGTACAGTTTTATTTCAGAGTGCATTAGAAAACCTATAGGAGCGTCGCTCGCTCTCCCATTGGTCCAAATAACCGCGCCTCTTTTAACTTAGCCAATCACAGAGCTCGCTCGGAATTTCTTTTCCCCATAGGACTCTATGAGAAAGTAGCTCGCGCTCTGATTGGCTAAGCAGGACGAGCCCCCGCCGCTTCAACCAATCAGCTCGTTTCTGCCTTTTTACTGTATTTTGAACTGTCCCACCTTTCAATATGATTGGTCAGTTTTTCTCCATAGGTTATAATGGGTCCCTGTCGCTCCTATTCTGATTGGTCAATTCTCCTCCTAGGATATAATGGGCCACTGTCGCTCCTATTCTGATTGGGCTGTTTATGCCGACCAATCAAAAGAGCTTAAACAATTTGAATTACTGTATTTCCCGGCGATTCTCTCTATTGCAATTCCCTATGTAGCGCCGGTCTCGGCGACAAACGCGTTGTTCGGGACTTAACGGATTTATTTTTAGAGAAGGTTTCAGCGCTATATCTGATAATGTTTTACACTTAATAAAAATAATTTTTTTAATAATACTTCATGCCGCACGGCGCTGAGCGCCGAGATTTCAGTGCGCCGATCTCTCCACTGACTACAATGGGAGAAGTAGCTCGCGCTCTGATTGGCTGGGATAGCCAAGCCCCCGCAAGCTCAGCCAATCAGCTCTTTTTCTGTCTTTTTACTGTATTTTGAACTGTCCCGCCTTTGATTTTGATTGGTCTATATTTCTCCATAGGATATAATGGGACACTGTCGCTCCTATTCTGATTGGTCAAAACTTCTCCATAGGATATACTGGGTCTTTGTCGCTCCTATTCTGATTGGCTGGCTTCTGCCGACCAATGAGAAGCAGTTAAACAATTTAAATTACTGTATTTCCCGCATTCTCTATAATTGCAATTCCTATGTAGCGCCGTCTCGACGACAAACACGTTGTTAGGGATTTTAAGTGCTTTATTTTTAAAGAAGGTTTCTGCGCTTTATCTGATAATATTTTACACTTAATAAAAATTATTTTTATTCATACTCCATGCCGCACGGCACTGAGCGCCGAGATTGCATTGCGCCCATCTCTCCATAGACTACAATGGGAGAAGTAGCTCGCGCTCTGATTGGCTGGGATAGGCAAGCCACCGCTAGCTGAACCAATCAGCTCTTTTCTGCATTTTACTGTATTTTGAACTGTCCCGCCTTTGATTTGATTGGTTCAAAATTCTCCATAGGCTATAATGGGTCCCTGTCGCTCCTATTCTGATTGGCTGAGATAGCCAAGCCCCCGCTAGCTCAACAATCAGCTCTTTTCTCCATTTTTACTGTATTTTGAACTGTCTCGCCTTTGATTCTGATTTGTCAATAGTTCTCCATAGATTATAATGGTTCACTGTCGCTCCTATTCTGATTGGCTGGCGTCTGCCGACCAATGAGAATAGCTTTCAGAATTTGAATTACTGTATTTCCCGGCAATTTCCAATATCCGAATTCTTGATATTGCGGCGTTCTAGATTTTTGGAAAGTGATTTTTTTTTAAATTATTTTTATTTTTGAGGTTGAGCTCTTTTCTGACAATGTTTTCCGCCTTTATAAAGGCGATTTTTTTCGGATTCAAACTCCTGCTGCATGGAGCGGAGCTCCGAGATTTCTGTCGCGATCTTCTATCTGCTTCCTCGCATGTTCCGATCTTGCTTCACTTCGCCGCCGCCGGAGCATTTAGACCAAAATAAACTAGGTCTGCTTGTCGGAGCTGCATTGCGCCGCGCTTTGGCGAGCCGCCATCGTACATGCCTCGGGGTTTTCGAGCGCGCCGCGTCCCGCCCCGGAACGCCTACACCGCGCCCACACCGCGCCCATTGCCCGCCCCTTCATGCGGGGCGCAGCTGAAAGTGCCGAACGCTGCGCCTAACACTGCATCCCCGCGTCCGACAGCGGGATTCGGGCCGGGAAGCGCATTATACGCCAGAAAACGGGCGAAAAGCCCGTTCATACATGTCGCCCAAAAAGTTCAGTTTTTGAAAGTTTCAGATAGGAGGACATGATTTTATAGACAGCTGACAATCACTGGTATTTTGTATTAGTACAGTGGTTAGGTCACGGGAAGAGTTATATAATTGGATATCATCAGTGTAGATATGTAATAAGAGCCAAATCTGCTGATAGTTTGTCAAATAATGTGCCAGCGCATCCCTGCTCCAGGGTGCACACATGCCGGCTCTGTGAAATTTAAAGTGCCAGCGAACTGGTAATTGGTTAATTGCCAGGCACTGACCATATATCTACTCTCCACCCCTTATCATCTCTGCCAAATCTTTGGTGCTCATGCCCTTAGAGAAAGCATTGTATTATTTTTTCCTGCCATTACTATGTACCAGTTCTGCTGCTCTGTACCTTTGACCTTGTTGCCTTGTTGCTTTCCCTGACTTCATCCTGACTACGTCTCTGCCTAAAGATTCTGTATCACGCTACACCACAGCCGCCACCGCAAGCAAGTTGCATCAGGGGCAGCGACCTGGTAGTCGGGCTCTGGTGAAAACCAGGAGGCTACTTAGACTACGCTCCATGACATGGCTTACACCACTGCTTGAGGTGATCAAGTGAATACACACCACCAACGTTATAGTAAGATCTGGCCATGGATTCCGCAAAGATGCCTCTGCCAATATCTGAGACATCACCACTGCCGTGGCCAAGCATAGCCAGCATATCGACCAGCTGGTCGCCATAATGCGGAACCTTGCGCCTGTCTACCTGCATCCACACTCGCATCTCCACCTGTGGAAAGTCCATCTGTAATGGTCCCTATCCCACGTTGCACCTGTCTTGTCTGCCATGTTTTATGGGAACCTGAAGACTTGAAGGGGCTTCATCTGTCAATGCTCCATTCCCATGAGATGATGGCCCACCAATTTCCTTCAGTGTGAGCCAAGGTGGCATTTGCCATGAGTCTCCTGTCTCGCAAAGCCTTGGCCTGGGCTATTCCCCTCTGGGATTAGGGGATCCCATGACGGTGAACATTCAAGTGTTTCTGCAGGTGTGCTGCAGTGTCTCTGAGGAACAAGGACATGCAACTTCTGCTGCAGCTTCTCTGCTCCGCTTATGTCAGGGTGACTCTACTGTGTGACAATACACAGTTCAGTTCCACACGCTCTCCTCTGAACTCAAATGGAACAACAAGACTCTTGTTGCTACTTTTTGGCAAGGCCTCATCGAGATTGTCCTTCCAGTCTGGATGAGACCAGAATAGATGTGTGATTTTCCAAAAGACAGCAAGAGCTTTCCCAGCAAAGCGAGTCTGCCTTGCCATGCTGTCTTCCTTGTCTTGCTAGTGTTTCAAAGGCCTCCAATTCCTCCAACAATGCTATCACCAGAGGAACCCATGCAAGTGGAATAAGCCCACTTGACTGAGCAAATGCATGTCCGTCGACGGTAGCAGAACCTATGCCTCTACTCCAGCAGTTCTGCTTGCATCTAGGCTTCATGGGAGAGGCATCCCTAGATGTGAATGATACCTCTCCATGTCTGACCATGCCGGTCCTTCTCAGCTCATTGTCTGGTATCTCATTCCTCGTTCCAGAGGCAGAAGAAGCAATCCCATCTGAATTCTGCATTTGCCTTTGCACCCGTCTTGTATTGTCCAGAGCCAGAAAAATCATTCTTTCTTGCGGTGGATACTTCATCTGTGGGAGCTGGTGCAGTTGTCACACAGAGGACTCCTGAGGGTAAAACCATCACTTGTGGTTTCTTCTCTAAAACTTTCTCCCCTGCTGAAACAAATTACACTATTGGGGATCACGAGTTGCTAGCCATTAAGTTGGCCTAAGAAGAATGGCACAACCTGCTGGAAGGAGCCCGCCATCCGGTGATCTTATTTACGGATCATAAGAATCTCCTGTACCTTCAAACGGCCCAGTGATTGAATCCTCGGTAGGCCAGAAGGTCCCTCTTCTTCTCTCACTTTGACTTCCTCATACACTTCATACATCAAGGCTGATGCTCTCTCTCGTGCTTCCAATACTGCTGGCTTTGATTCTGCGTCTCAGCATATCATCCCTCTGGAGCACCTAATTGGTGCTGCTCCCATTGATCTCCAACTTGTCCCTCTAATTAAAAGCTTGTGTGTCTTGCTCTAAGAAAGAGAATCTTGAAATGGGGGCATTCTTCTATGCTTGCCGGTCATCCCGGAATCCGAAAATCATAACTAATAATAATAATGATCTTTATTTATATAGTGCCAACATATTCCGCAGCATTTTACAATTTAGAGGGTATAAGTACAGACAAGGAGAACAAACGTTACACAGTAAAAAAGCTACTTACAGATCAGACACGAGGTATGAGGGCCCTGCTCCCAAGAGCTTACAATCTATTAGGGTGTGTGAGTGAGACAAAGGGTGAGAAGTTCTCAGTTTACAATGGTCCAGCCATGTTAAACATACATTTTGAGGTAGTGTACACAAAAAGTGGATGAACCTGCTACCCAGATCGCACAACTATATACATATAAGTGCCTGTGAATGCCCAAGTCCAGGAAGTGATGAATAAGTATGACAGAAATTAGGGGGCTTAATGAATAGGAATCTTGGTAGGCCTGCCTAAGAAAATGAGTTTTCAGAACACACTTGAAACTATGAAGGTTGTGAGTGTGCCTGATCATATGGGGTAACATGTTCCAAGGAACCGGAGCAGCATGTGCAAAATCTTGGAGACGGGCATGGGAGATTTGGATGAGAGAGGTATGTAATTTCAGATCATCAGCAGAGCACAGAGAGCGGGTAGGTTGGTAGACAGAGATGAGGGAGGAGATGTAGGGAGGAGCAGCTCTGTGGAGAGCTTTATGAGTGAGAGTGATGAGTTTATGTGGTATCCTGTACTGAATGGGCAACCATCAGTATAGCGACTGGAAAGAAAGATGAGCCTGGCTTCTGCATTCAGGACAGATTGGAGGTTGGAGAGTTTGCAGAGAGGGAAACCAATAAGTAAGGTGCCACAGTAATCAAGACAAGAAAGAATAAGAGTATGGGTCGTTTCCACAGTGAGAAAAGGACAGATTCTGGAGATGTTCTTGAGGTGCAGGTGCCAGGAGCAGGCGAGTCATTGGATGTAGGGAGAGTAGGACATATCAGAATCTATTATAACCCCAAGACAGTGGGTCTGCTGCCTAGGAGTTATGGTGGTACTACACACTGACACAGAAATAGGAGATGGGGGTTGGTTATAAAGGGGGATGACTAAAGTTCATTTTTTTTAGGTTTATTTTGAGTTTAGAGAGGGGCATGATGTCAAGAAGCGGACAACAATCAATGGTGTTTTGTTGCGAGCAGGGTGATTTACGGGAAGAGATGTTTTGTTGAGTGTCTCACAGCGTAGAGATGGTACTGGAACCCAAAAATCTCCTGATGGTTTGTTAAATTTGTGCGTGTAGATTGAGAAAGGAGAGGACCCTAAAAGGACCCTGAGGAACCCCAACTGTGAGAGGAAAGACAGGAGGAGGGGAACCTGAAAATGAACACTAAGAAGGAGTCAGAGAGGTGGATAGAACCAAGAGAGGTTTGGGGTGTCCTGGGATGCCGCGGGCACTGACATGTGGGGAGGAATGGTGATCGACGTGTCAAACGCTGCAGAAAAGATCCAGGAGAAACAACAATGAGTGTTCCCCGAGATTTGCAGTCAGGAGATCATTGAAACTTTGCTAAGCATTTCGTGGAGTGTAAAGGTCGGGAAAACCCAATTGTAAAGGGTCAAAGAGAGTGGGGCAGAGAGATGCGGGTTGGGGCGAGGTAACCAAGCTTTCCAGGAGTTTGAAAAAAGGGATGATTAAGACTGGTGGGTAGTTGGCAGCACGGACAGGTCCGAGGGGGTTTTTTTTTATAAAGGGGTTAAGCATATGTTTAAAACAGATGGGAAGAAACCAGTGGAGAGAGAGAGTTTGAAAAGGTATTGGGAGAGAAAGGGGGGGGAAATAGACTGGCAAAGGTGGGAGGGATGGAATCAAGAGCATTAGGGGGGGGCGAGCGGGACAAAAATGGCCCTTTCTTCTGTCGTCGGTCAAGACTGAGAGCAGACAGAGGACGTGCAATAAGGACAGGATGGGAATTTATTTGGGAATTTGCATGCAAGTTTTGCTGATACCCTTTTTCGTTTTTGTCTTTTGAATGATACAGTCTTCAGCACAAAAGTTTTTGGGGCCGGGGAGGAGGAGGGGGAAAGGGGTTGTGAACAGAAATGTTTAGGGTTGTTTGTGTAATGAGAGATGAGGGAGGAAATATTTTTTTTTTGGAACAGGGGAAGGGAAATGGGGGTAATCCGAGCAGGATTATAGGGGAGAAAGTCTCGGGTAGCTTTGACTTTCTCCACAACGCCACACAGCGGAATATGCTGCAGGAAGCAGTCTGAGATTTTGCGAAGGCTGCGTTTCTAAACTCGGGTGGGCGGTGGGGTGAGTGGTCCCAATAGTCCAGGGGGGTTGAGGAGTTTCATTGTAATGTTTGACAGCCGGGTCAGGCGGGAGGGGAAAAGTTTGGGGTAGGAGGCTATAGGTGTCTGTGATTTCCCTGAGTATTATTAGAGCGGGGGGGGTTTCGAATGTGTAATGTGCAGGGGTTTCCAAGAGGGCTGAGAATTGTGATACTAAAAAAGATAAGGTTTGGTCCGAGAGCCCCAAGGGGAAAAATGAGTTTAGAGACTGACAGAGAAACAAAAACCAATCAAGGGAGTTCCCATCCTTTTGGGAAGGGGGAGTAGTAAATTGCAAGAGCCAGGGAAGATGTTAGTGGAATAAACGAGAGGGGAGAAGGAGAAATAGGGTTTGTTAATGGGATGTTTAAATCACCCATGATGAGAGGGATATTTATTAGGGGGGAATGAGGGGGCCCCAAACACCAAAATGATCAAGAAATTGGCGGGGGAGCCAGGTGGTTGTATACAACGCCTTTTAAGAAAAAATGCCCAAAAGATCGAGTGGGGGTTTAAAAAAAACCTAAAGGAGGGGAATGTAAGGGGAGGGGGCAGGGGGGAATGACCTGGGAAAATGCAGGGTTAGAGAGAGAAGTATGCCCAATCTACACCCCCCTGTCTTAGGTCTGGGGGTTTATGGGGGAAGTGTACCACCAAAGGGGAGACGGCAAAAGGGGGAAGCAGTGCAGAGTGCTGTAGCCGTGTTTCTGGAGAGCTAGGAGGTTTTTAGGGAGTTAGAAAAGAACAGGGCAGACAGCATGAGTTTATTACAGACAGTCGGGGGTTCCAGAAGCACATTTAAAATGGGACAGGAAAAGATGTACAGCAAATATTATGCAGGTTAGTAGGGTTTTTTGTGGGGGGGCAGGGAAGAGAGGTGGTGTTTGCATTAATGGGGTGGGCCGGGGGGGTTTGGAGAGATTCCCCGGGAGGAAAGCAGGAAAAAAAAAAGTACAGCAATGGTTCATGACGTAAAAAAGGGTTTTGGGGTTTTTTGTGCGGCACAAGAAAGTGGGGGTTTTTTGGGTAGTTAAACAAATAAGTAGTGCATGGATGTGTGCATAGGAGAGGGGAAGGAAGAGAGTTAATGTGAACCAAAATTTTGGGGGGGAAGATTTGGGGGATAGGACAGGAGGCACAGGGCTGCAAAATTGGCTGCAGCAGTAAGATGTGATCGGTGAGTGTAAAAGCCTAGTTTACTCACAAGAAAGGTGGGCAATTTCCCGGGGCCCCCCTCTGCCCACTTTGTCCCATTTCAGTCTATTTCATCACTTGAAAAAACTGTCACTTCAAAAACTGCAAATTTAAAAAAAAAAGGCTGAGCAGACCAGGCCCATGCAGACCTGATGCCTCCAATATATACTGTGTGCTGCTCCTATCTCTTCATGCCCAATCTTGTTCAGGATGTCAAAGATTATGTTCTATCTTGTTTTACTTGTTCCCGGAACCACACTTTTTGTCTCAAACCAGCCGGCCTTCTGCAATATTTGCCTATTCCAGAGTGACCTTGGACCCATATCGCTATGGACTTCATCACAGACTTTCCACCCTCCTCCAACAATACTGTCATTTGGGTGGTTACCATTTTTACAACATGTCACACTATGTGCCTCTGCCTGGGTTACCCTCTGCCATTCAACTGGCGGTCCTCTTCTACCAACATATATTTCAACTACATGGACTTCCTCTGCACATGGTCTCAGACAGAGGGGTACAATTCATGTCTAAATTCTGGCAAGCCCTTTGGACTTTTCATCCACATATCATGCTCAAACTAATGGGCAAGTCGAAAGGGTGAACCACGTCCTGGGGAACTACTTACGCAACTTTGTCTGTGAAGACCAATCTTCTTCCGTGGGCAGAGTTTTCCTATAACCATCTGGACTTCAACTCGAATAGTGCTTCCCCATTTTACATTGTCTATGGTCAGAGACCTCATCCTCCTCTGTCTCTGTCTACCCCATCAGATATACCTGCTATAGATTCCCTGCTGTAGATTCTCTACAAGCTCGGCTTTCCACCATCAATGTGCATCCCAAACTCCTTCCATGTCTCCCTTCTGAAACCCATGGTCCTCAACCGCTTCTCCCAAAGGATTCTGTCTGCTTCTCCTGAAGCTGATACAGGAGACACCTTTGAATTCAAGGGAATTTCGTCAGGTGGAAGCGTTACTATCTAGTCGACTGAAAGAAGTTTGGGCCTGAAGAGCACTCCTGTGAGACAAAGTCCAATCTTTCTGCCCCAGATCTGGTTGCTGAATTTCACCAGGCCGACAAGAGGGCGAGACCTGAGGGAGGGTACTATCACAAGTCGCGCTGTGGTCCCCATGCCGGGCCACGGATGAGATCATATCCCTCGATTCCTCACCGCAGTTTACTCACCTACCTTCGCTTCTGCTTACCTGTGCCTCTGCTGTTTGTTGACACGTGTGTCCCCGTTCCCAAGAGCGCGCACTGGCTCTGTGAAATTTAAGGGCCAGCACAATGGTAACTGGTTAATTGCCGGGTGCTGACGCTATAT
Source organism: Phyllomedusa bahiana (assembly GCA_025379985.1). Classification (NCBI taxonomy): domain Eukaryota; kingdom Metazoa; phylum Chordata; class Amphibia; order Anura; family Hylidae; genus Phyllomedusa; species Phyllomedusa bahiana. The sequence continues at coordinate 75,271 of JAODAL010017152.1, forward strand.
CTCCTCACCACCCCTATTATCTCTGCCAGATCTTTGGTGCTCGTGCCCTTAGAGAAAGCATTGTATTCCTTTTCCTGCCATTACCTTGTAACAGTTCTCCCGCTCTGTACTTCTGACCTCGTTGACTGCCACCTGCCCTGACCACACCGCATGTTCCTAGATACGCTTCCACCCAACGATTCTGTACCACATTACACCCCTACTGCTACCATAAGCAAGTTACGTCATGTGTAGCGACCTGTTAGTCTTCCAGCGCAGAAGTCCAACTTCCCTTTGGCAGTATGATGAAAACTGGGAGGTATTAGTTTCCCACCCCCTGATGGCTTACACCACTGCTTGTGGGGTCCATGAATCCACACCACCACACTCACTGTAAAAGGCGACATAAAAAAACTAAATCCCCAAATTTAAATAATCCAATCTCGCAACAGTCATTATATCACATAAACATTTTAACCAAAAAAATACAATACAAAAAAGCATGGGGAAATAAATATTGAAATCTTTATTAATTCAATAATAAAAAAAAAACTAATAGCACAAATAGTACAAATTTTAAGCAAAAAAAAATTTAAAATAATCCCCATATCAAACAAGGCATACAAATCACCCCTTCCTAAAAGAAAGCATCTAAGGTGCAAAACCCATAATATTTAACATTATATTAAAGTGTCTTATTTAGATAATTTTAAAATAGTAATAACACATCTAGAGGGGCAACAATAACCCCACACCTCTCCACACATAATACCAATGTATCAAAAAGGGAGGAGATGACTGCCAAGGAAATGGGATAGCCTCGATGCGCGTTTGCCAAACTTCTAAAAGGGGCTTCATGATACAACACAGAAGGTCCATATATAACATAATCTTTAAATTGAAAAACCCCCCCCCAGTTCATTCATTGGCCAATAGAAGGGTAATTAGAGCAAGAAAGACAAATCCATAACTAAAGCTGCAGCACCTTTACAAAACTCCGGGCCCCGGAAGAAAGATGTACGCAAATGAAAAAATACTCGCCATTCCGCCCCGCCCGAAAGAATTTACACAGGCCAATACACAGATCAAAACAATCGCGCCCAAAAGGCGCGGCGCTTTAAAAGAACAAATTGAAAGCACCTTTTAAAAACGGGAAAAAAATATATAAAGCGCCCATCACCGCATCGCATCATAAAAATCGCGCCGGCCCCGTCAAAAAAGCGCCCCATGACAACTGAAAGTCACTGTCCCTTAACAAACCAGAGTAAAAAAAAATCCATAGTAAACGGGCACACAGCCCCCCACCATACAAAAAGAGCGCCCTAAAAATTTTTAAATACTTATTGTTAAAATATAATCCCTATGTCACAAAATATACTATGTTTGCAGTGTCATTGAAAAAAATAAAATTTCTCAAGTGTGCTCCAATTCTTATATATGAGTTAGGAGGGAAAAAAAGGAAAGAAAGGGAAAAAAAAAAAAAACCTTTTAAAATTACTGAAAGAAATAGCAAAAAAGGGGGTTTTTTTTTTCACATAAACTGTCTATTATGCAATTTCAATGGGAGCCTCACAGATACAGAAACTGATTGGTATTGTGCCCATTTCGTCAGTTATCCCAAAGTGGGAAATAAACGATTAATCATCAATTGTGTACACAAAAATTTGATGACATCTTTTTTCACTCATTTGGGGAAGCCATGTTTGCGGAGAAGACATCACACTTATTTTACGCTGACAGACACTGCATAGACACATGCCATGCACATCCCATTTTCATGCCTGAAAGAGTCCACAGGGAAGTTAAAGGGAAGGGCTATTCAACAGGGGGAAAAAAAAAAAAAAAGGGAAAAGACAAAGTCCCTTTTAAAGTGAGAGGGTACCTGAACTATAAAAAAATATAAAAAAAAAAAAAGAATTGTATAAGATCATACAATTTAAAATTTGATTAATGTGAAAATTTTCCAAAAACCCTATTAATAAAAACAATAATAGAATTGTGAAAAAAAAGTATCACATATTACATGCAACAAAAAAAAAACCAATAAAAAAACAATAAAAAAACCCTTACTAAAAAACCAAAAATAACCCCAAAACCCAAAAAAAGTGAAAAAAAGTGGGGGGGGGGGAATCTTTACGAAGTGAAATATAAAAAAAAAGAAAACTTCTTTTCATAAAACAAAACATTTGCAGTTATTATTTGCCCATGTCTATTTGCAATGCCAATAGGACCTCACAGATACAGGAAGCTGATTACTATTGTGCCGATTACTGTCAGTTATCCCAATCATCAATTGTATATCAATTGTATAAAATCATCAATTGTGTACACAAGAAAATTGATGTCACTTTTTCACTCATCCTTTAAGCCCTGTTTTAGGGAATACTCGAACATTATTGAGTACCCCTTTAGCCAACTACATAGACACATGCCATGGCACATCTCCATCTTTCATGCCATAAATAGTCACCAAAGAATTTATGGGGATAGAGCTATACAACAGGCAAAAAAGAAAAAAAAAAAAGGTGAAAGGAAATCATTCTAAATGTGGGGGGTGTAGCCTGAAATAAATGTGAGAAAATGAATATAGAATAAAATTATATAAATCAACTAATATGTATATTAATGGAAAACCGACCTATTAATAATATCAATAGTGTTTGACGATTGCTTGGCTACAGATCGATCGATATTTGATAGTCCCCCGCTATCGATAAGGTTTTTTCGATAGTGACGTCGATTATGAGCGATGAGCATTAAAGTCTATGGGAAGCAACAACACCTTCATTATTCACCCAAACAAACTGGGGAACGAAACAACACCACAACAGCAATGGATACGTGCTACATTTAGGGAACACACTTAGGGTTTTAAAAGTCACAGAAAAAAAGTCCAGACCATTCACTACCCTGTCTGTACCCCACCTGACCCTTAAACCCGCATCACCCCCAAATTAAAAGTGCCCGAAGGCAGTAGGTTTGAACCACATGTTACTTTAACGGGCATTGAATTCCCGCCCGGGGGACAGCAGACTCCAAAACCCGCAGACCCCCACATTTAAAAAGGCCGGAAAAAGGAGTCTTTTAACACCATTTTTTGTTTCACTGACATTGACTATACCTTCCCCGGCCACACATGACCCCAAACCTGCAGACCCCCACATTTTAAAAAATGCCGGAAAAAAAGTCTTTCAACCACCATTTTAGTTTCACTGGACATTACTAACCTGTCCGGGCCACAGCATACCCCGGGGCCGGGGTTTTCAGTGGGTCGGGGGGAAGCCCAGGGTGGCGTCCGTCTCTATTAACACGCAGGGTTAAAAGCCCGATGACGCAGCAAAAAAAACT
>JAODAL010017153.1:0-78584 GCA_025379985.1 Phyllomedusa bahiana
TATTTAGCAACTAGCGCGGCAGCCCTATCAGGAGAGTACATACAGGTTTGTAGCTATAAAAACCCGCACGGAGCCTATCAGGAGAGATGGAACGGTCGTGCTATAGCAACCAGCGCTGGCAGCTTTCATGAAGGATGGGACAGGTCTGTAGCTACTGCAACCAGTGCTGGCAGCTTATCAGGAGAGACTGAACAGGTCTGTAGCTTTAGCAACCAGCGCTGGCAGCCTATCAGAGATGGAACAGGTCTGTAGCTATAGTAACCAGTGCTGGCAGCCTATCAGGAGAGATCAAACAGGTCTGTAGCTATAGCGACCTGGGGAGCTGATGCACCCCATACAAAAAGGGGATATCTAGGATAGGTAGGACACTGGTAATGGTCACATATTGCAAAGTGACTTGTTTTTGCAAGATCTTTAACATAAAAAACAGCAATCCCTGTAGTGAGACAACCCCTTTAACTCCCAGAACGCTCCTTTAACCAAGGTGCCTTTCGCCTCAGATTTCAGCCCCATTGCAAACAAATGAACATGTTCATTGTTTTTTTTTCCCTGCACCACAGATTTGAAATCCGTGGAGTAAAAAAAATTGTCTCTTTAGTTCCCGCTGTGATCTGGTCATTCAAGTGATTGGCCGTTTGACAATATGAGGAGTCGTAAAAGGAGCGGCAGCGCCAGGAGGTCGCTTTTCTTTGCCGAACCGTCCCTTTAATACCATTGGGCTGGATATAAATTTTGTCTCTCAAGTGACGTGTATTCGTTTTTGTGTGGCTCTCCTAGTTCTTCTGGTCGGGCATCTGCACCACTTCTGTAGCCGCCTGTTTTCTGGAGACCTCTGCTGTAAGTTGACTGTCACAGCTGCTTTGAAAACGAGACGCACACTGGGCCTCAATTATCAAAGTGGTCTAAAAGTAAGACTGTGCTTGTTGCCCATAACGACAAATCAGAGCCCATAGCCACTAATTGGACTCCATAGCGACCACTCACAGTTCACAGCGGCCACTCGGAGCCCACAGCGGCCACTCGGAGCCCACAGCGGCCACTCGGAGCCCACAGCGACCACTCGAATCCCACAGCGACCACTCGGAGCCCACAGCGACCACTCGGAGCCCCACAGCGACCAATCAGAGCCCACAGCCACCAATCAGAGCCCCACAGCCACCAACCAGAGCCCCACAGCCACCAACCAGAGCCCCACAGCCACCAACCAGAGCCCCACAGCCGCCAACCAGAGCCCCACAGCCACCAACCAGAGCCCCACAGCCACCAATCAGAGCCCCACAGCCGCCAATCAGAGCCCCACAGCCACCAACCAGAGCCCCACAGCCGCCAACCAGAGCCCCACAGCCACCAATCAGAGCCCCACAGCCACCAACCAGAGCCCACAGCCACCAATCAGAGCCCCACAGCCACCAACCAGAGCCCACAGCCACCAACCAGAGCCCCACAGCCACCAACCAGAGCCCCACAGCCACCAACCAGAGCCCCACAGCCACCAATCAGAGCCCCACAGCCACCAATCAGAGCCCCACAGCCACCAACCAGAGCCCCACAGCCACCAATCAGAGCCCCACAGCCACCAATCAGAGCCCCACAGCCACCAATCAGAGCCCCACAGCCACCAACCAGAGCCCCACAGCCACCAAACAGAGCCCCACAGCCACCAACCAGAGCCCACAGCCACCAACCAGAGCCCCACAGCCACCAACCAGAGCCCCACAGCGACCAATCAGAACCCCACAGCCACCAATCAGAACCCCACAGCCGCCAACCAGAGCCCCACAGCCGCCAACCAGAGCCCCACAGCCGCCAATCAGAGCCCACAGCCACCAATCAGAGCCCCACAGCCGCCAACCAGAGCCCCACAGCCGCCAACCAGAGCCCCACAGCCACCAACCAGAGCCCCACAGCCACCAATCAGAGCCCCACAGCCACCAATCAGAGCCCCACAGCCACCAATCAGAGCCCCACAGCCACCAACCAGAGCCCACAGCCACCAACCAGAGCCCACAGCCACCAATCAGAGCCCACAGCCACCAACCAGTGCCCACAGCATCCAATCAGAGCCCCACAGCCACCAATCAGAGCCCCACAGCCACCAATCAGAGCCCCACAGCCACCAATCAGAGCCCCACAGCCACCAATCAGAGCCCAACTTTAATTTCTTATACTGCTAAGAAAAAATTAAAGCCGAGCTCTGGTTGCTATGGGCAACAAGTACCGTCTTGGGGTAGGTTCACACGGCTGATTTGGATGCCAATTCTTGCTCAGATTCAGCATTGAATCTCCCTCAGAATCATTCAGACCTGACTGCAATCTGCCTCACGTTATTTCTAATGGGAAATCGCGGATGCCTGTCGATTCTTTATAGCGGATTTTGCTCTGACTCCATGTTGGGCATCATGATGGGGATTAAAATGGGGACTAGACTGTGTCTAGAACTAAAACATGCGGGAATTCCCTCAGATTTCTGCCATAGGTGCCACGTCGGCCTTTTCCAGCTGATGTGGACATATCTTATAGGGTTGTTCCCACCATAGACTTTGATATATTGCTAGTAAATTACATTAAAAATGATAGGTGCGGGTCCTACCATCTCGGGAATTGGCCTCTAAAAGTTGTCTCGGAATGGAGAGTCGGTTAAGCTTGGGCACGACTCTTCATTCTGTTCTATGGAAATTTTTAATACAGCCAAACATATCTCTCCCCTGTACTGGAAACTCCCATTGAACAGAATGGAGAACACAGCTCTCCCCTATACCAGGAACTCTGATAGAACAGAATAGAGAACACACCACTTCCCCGTACTGCGAACGCTCATATAACAGAATGGAGAGAACACAGCGCTCCCCTGTACTGGGAACTCCCATAGAACAGAATGGAGAACACAGCGCTCCCCTGTGCTGGGAACTCCCATAGAACAGAATGGAGAACACAGCGCTCCCCTGTAATGGGAACTCCCATAGAACAGAATGGAGAGAACACAGCAATCCCCTGTACTGAGAACTCCCATAGAACAGAATGGAGAGAACACAGCGCTCCCCTGTACTGGGAACTCCCATAGAACAGAATGGAGAGAACACAGCGCTCCCCTGTACTGGGAAATCCCATAGAACAGAATGGAGAGAACACAGCACTCCACTGTACTAAAAACTCCCATAGAACAGAATGGAGAGAACACGGCGCTGCCCTGTACTGGGAACTCCCATAGAACAGAATGGAGAGAACACATCGTTCCCCTGTACTGGGAACTCCATAGAACAGGGAATGGAGAGAACACAAACGCTCCCCTGTTCTGGGATCTCGCATAGAACAGAATGGAGAGAACACGCACTCCCCTGTACTAAAAACTCCCATAGAACAGAATGGAGAGAACACAGCTCACATAGCACAGAATGGAGAGAACACAGCTCCCCTGTACTGGGAACTCCCATAGAACAGAATGGAGAGAACACACTGCTCCCCTGTACTGGGAACTCCATAGAACATAATGGAGAGAACACAGCGCTCCCTGTACTGGGAACTCCCATGCACAGAATGAGATGAACACAGCGCTCCCCTGTAACTGGGAAACTCCATAGAACAAAAGGAGAGAACACAGCGCTCCCGTACTGGGGAACCCCATAGAACAGATGGAAGAGAACAAGCGCTCCCCTGTACTGGGAACTCCCATAGAACATAATGGAGAACACACAGCGCTCCCCTGTACTGGGAACTCCCATAGAACAGGGAAAGGAGAGAACACAGCGCTCCCTTTTATGGGAACTCCCATAGAACAGAATGGAGAGAACACAGTGCTCCCTGTACTGGGAACTCCCATAGAACATAATGTAGAACACACAGCGCTCCCCTGTTTTGGGAACTCCCATAGAACAGAATGGAGAGAACACAGCGCTGCCCTGTACTGGGAACTCCCATAGAACAGAATGGAGAGAACACAGCGCTGCCCTGTACTGGGAACTCCCATAGAACAGAATGGAGAGAACACAGCGCTCCCTCTGTACTGGGAACTCCCATAGAACAGAATGGAGAAACACAGCGCTGCCCTGTACTGGGAACTCCCATAGAACAGAATGGAGAGAACACAGCACTTCCCTTTACTGGGAACTCCCATAGAGCAGAATGGAGAAAACACAGCGCTTCCCTGTACTGGGAACTCCCATAGAACATGTACTCATCCCTTGAAGAGTACATTCAGACAGTTTGGATTTGCTGCAGGTTTTTCGCAGCGGGTCCACAGATTAGAATCTGCATGCAAATATCTGCACCAATCTCTTGCACTTGTGTCTGACAATCGGTGCAGATTCTGCCGTGGATTTCCCTTTGGATTTTACCCTGTGATAAATTGAAAATTAATACAATCTGCGCTGATTGGTGCAGATTTTAATCTGTGGCCGGATCCCACCTATCTTGATGGCTGAAACTCTTGCAGGTGATATTGGGAGTTGTAGTTCCACTGCAGACATGGAGATGAGGCAGCAGGAGATCTTTGATATGCCAGGAGATGAGCTTCGCCTTTCCCAGTTGTCGGCGGGGCTTATACTTTAATATCCCTACTGCAGCGGTCTGCAACCTGCGGCCCTCCAGCTGTTTGAAAACTACAACTCCCATCATGCATTTATATAATCTATATCAGTGGGCATGATGGGAGATGTAGTTTCCCAACAGCTGGAGAGCCGCACGTTGCAGATCCCTATCCTACTGGGTGACGACCATTTCAGGATGACTCAAGGATGTGTGCATACAGGGAGGGGATCCATTATTGGGGTGTCTCTCCGAGGGGGGGCTGCTGTGGTCACCGTCCAGCCCCGGCTCATCGTCCGACCTTGTCTCGTCAAGGAGTTGTGCTAATAAGGTGCAATGAGCTTTCCCTCTTAAGTCTCGGTCATTGCCCCATATACTAATATGAGCTTAACCTCTTAATATCCAGTGCAGGCGGCAGCAGTTCTGCTTTCACATATGCCCTGGTATAACCTGGGACAGCGTGTGCCTGTGTTTGCCTGCCGTCGTCACCTCTTGCCTACTTTCTTCGCGGGGTGATGACGGATAGAAGTGACCGTCGGGCTGTGACTCATTAACCCCTACGTATGCATTTCACACCACGACGCAGACGTCAACTCTTGCCTAGTTTTTGGGGAACAAGCGAAGAATTGTCCGCGGCGTCTGCTAATATTAGATCACGACTTCCGACTCCTCATTGTCATAAGAATTGTTAAAATAGTCTCCTTCAGCCATTGAGAACCTCCCCCAGTTAAAATCCTCTTGTATTCTGTCACTCGTTATCCGTCTATAGGAAAGCTGGGTGACAACCAGCCTGGCCGACACTGCAGCAATCGACCTCTCTGGATATGCGGATTGTCCCTGATACCAGGTTTGTTTGCTTTTCTGGGAGCTGGGAAAGTTGGGTGATTCCCCATGGTTGGTAGTCACCTGACTTTTTTTTTTTTTTTAAATGGAAGTAATTTGATGACTGTTTAGTAGAGCTTGAAGTAAGATGTAATTTTATTTTTCTTCTTGGTATTCAGAATTAGAAAATCATGGCAGCTATTGCAGCTTAGTAGCATTTTCTACTATGGATTTCAGCTGCAATACCTGACACAACCTGAGGACTGGGGTGGCGCCATCTAGAAAAACATGGCTGCTTCCTTTCATAAATAGCGCCATCCCTGTCCGCAGGTTGTGTATGATATTGCAGCTTAGTAGCATTCCCTACTATGGAGTTGAGCTGCAATACCTGACACAACCTGAGGACTAGGGTGGCGCCATCTAGAAAAACATGTCTGCTTCCTTTCATAAATGGCGCCATCCCTGTCTGCAGGTTGTGTATGATATTGCAGGTTCGTAGCATTCCCGACTATGGAGTTGACCTGCAATACCTGACACAGCCGGACGACTGGGGTGGCGCTGTCTAGAAAAACATAGCTGCTATCTTTCATATGTAGCGCCATCCCTGTCCGCAGGTTGTGTATAATATTGCAGTTTAGTAGCATTCCCGACTATGGAGTTGAGCTGCAATACCTGACACAGCTGGAGGACTGGGGTGGCGCTGTGTAGAAAAAACATGGCTGCTTCCTGTCATGAATAGCACTATCCCTGTTTGCAGGTTGTGTATGATATTGCAGTTTAGTAGCATTCCGTACTATGGAGTTGAGCTGCAATACCTAACACAACCTGAGGACGAGGATGGCGCTGTCTAGAAAAACATGGCTGCTTCCTTTTATAAATAGTGCCATCCTGGTCCGCAGGTTGTGTATAATATTGCAGTTTAGTTGAGCTGCAATACCTGACACAACCTGGTGACTGGCGTAGCGCTGTCTAGAAAAACATGGCCGCTTCCTTTCATAAATAGCGCCATTCCTGTCCACAGGTTGTGTATAATATTGCAGTTTAGTTGAGCTGCAATACCTGACACAACCTGAGGACTGGGGTGGCGCTGTCTAGAAAAACATGGTCTTTCCTTTCAAAAAAACGTCATCCCGTCCGCAGGTTGGTTAAATTGCAGCTTCCAGCTTTCTACTATGGCGAGACTGCAAAAACCCCGACGAAAACCGATGACTGGGGTGGGCCATCTAAAAAACATTTGCTTCCCTTTTAAAGTACTTCCCCTGCCACAGGTTGTATATGATATTGCAGTTTAGTATCATTCCCTACTATGGCGTTGAGCTGCAATACCTGACGCAACCTGGGGACTGGGGTGGCGACATCTAGAAAAACATGGCTGCTTCTTTTCATAAATAGCGCCATCCCTTGTCCGTAGGTTGTTTTGATTTTTTGCAGTTTGTGCATCCCTTTCTAGGATTAGTGCAATACCCGGGCACAACCGAGGACTAGGGTGGCGCTGTCTAGATAAAGATGGCTGCTTCCTTCCATAAATGGCGCCATCCCTGTCTCAGGTTTTGTTTTTTTTTGCAGTTTAGTAGCATTCCCTAGTATCGAGTTGAGCTGCAATACCTGACAACCTGAGGACTGGGGTGGCGCTGTCTAGAAAAACATGGCCGCTTCCTTTCATAAATGGCGCCATCCCTGTCCGCAGGTTGTGTATGATATTGCAGCTTAGTAGCATTCCCTACTATGGAGTTCAGCTGCAATACTTGTCTACAGGTTGTGTGTGGTATTGCATCTCCGTCCTATTCCCTTCTATGGAGTTGGGCTGCATGACCTGACACAACCTGCAGATGGGGATGGCGCTGTTAATAGAAGGAAGCAACCGTGTTTTAAGATTAGAAAAACATGGCGGCTTCCTTCCATAAACGTTGCCATCTCTATCTGCAGGTTGTGTCAGGTATTGCAGCCCCACTCCATAGAAGGGAATAGGACGGAGATGCAATACCACACCCAGCCTGTAGACAAGTGAGGCGCTGTTTTAAGAAAACGGTTGTGTTTTGTAATCCTGAATAGTTTGGGAAGTGTAATAGGGGTGTATTTTTGCGCCATGGCCCCATTAGACATCCTGCAGATCGTATGGATATGTACAGCTATTGGGGAAAGTGTGGGATACATCGAATTCACTTTCATCCTATTCAATTGGATTTGGAGATAATAGCCGGAAAGTTAGATCCTGGTGGAAACAATCAGCAAGTAGGAGAAAAGCCTGCAAGGGTCTAGTCCAGCACAAATATATATTTAGTTTCTGATTATTCCACTGCCAGAGGGAATTTGATCAACCAATGTGACATGTGAATGTCCAAAGGGCACACATGAGCCATGCAGTGCATGCTGGGAAGTACATAGCCTATCCGAACCCTATGTCATAGAGCTCAGTGAAAAATATAGTATATAGGTCCACGCTGGTGTGGCAGCCAAAAGCAATGCAAATACAAAGAAAATCAGCACACTCTTCTACAGAGGTTCCCAACCCTATCCCTCAAGGCACACCAACAGGTCTGTTTTTCTGGCTTTCCTTAGCACTGCACAGGTTAAGTCATTATTGTAGTGCTTTCTGTGGGAGATCCTTAAAACATACCTGTTGTGTGCCTTGAGGACTGGAGTTGGGGAACACTGCTCTACAAGCACTAAAAACAGTCAAAGGGGACATAGGAATTTTTTGGAAACGTTTCTGCTACTTTGGAATGTTTGAAAATTTTGAGGTTCTTAGTGCACATTTTTGATCAAAATTGTAAAAGCCCATCTGCCAACGACAAGATGACCTTAATCCAGATGGCAACTTTCTCTATATGCTACCTCTCTTGGTGTCTGTTCAGACCTCGACATTTCGGGGAGAGAAGATTCCAGCTATAACTTGATTTAAAAAAACCTGTGCAAATGAGTGGAGTGCAAAAACCAAGATAGGGGCAGCCACTTCCCCATGTATACAGTCCAAAAACAAAATATGGTCAGCACAGGAGTGATATAGGTGCACGCTGGTGCGGCAGCCAAAAGCAATGCAAACACAACACAATATCAGCAGCTCTACAAGCACTAAAAAACAGTCAAAGGAGACATAAGGATTTTTTGGGAAAAGCATCTCTGCTACTTTGGAATATAAGAAAATTTTGAAGTTCTTAGTGCACATTTTGATCAAAACTGTAAAAGCCCATCTGCCAACTGTTTGCATTCGTAATTGGCTGCCACCCACTTGGTTATTGCACTCCACTCATTGCAACAGTTTTATAATCAGATTGGTTTATAAGCTGGAGAATCTTTCTCTCCTTGAAAAGGGAGGTCCTGAACATTATTATCAGGAGAGGTAACATATAGAGTAGGTTCCCATCTGTATTGGGGTCACCTTGCTGTTGGCAGATGGGCTTTTAAAGCAGGGCTGTAGAGTCGGAGTCGGTGCCTATTTTGCAGGAGTCGGAGTCGTCATAAAAGGGTCCGACTCCCAAAATATATTAAGTTGGTCCAGTTAGTTCGATCAGTGCAAAGACAAGAGGAATTGGTGCGGTCCATGCTAACTGCACCCATACTCTTCAAGCCTCCTCACATTAGGATGTAATTGATTACATGGAGCAGCAAAGCGCTGCCCCTATGGTAGAAGATCCCGCTCCCAGGCAAAGAGATTTCAGTAACATTTTTTACCTGCTTTCAAAGAATTAGCAGAGATCAAACATTCAGCAAAAACAGACTGTGGCTGAGGCAATTCCTTATAACCCTGAGATTGTTATAGATTTGCCCCTGTGTCACCACCGTCTTTGCCCCCAAGTTAGTGTAGAGAGCCGTTCTGTAATCCTGAAATCATGAGATCAGATGGATGTTCATGTATGCATGATCTGATGGAGGTGATACTATTTCTCTCAGAACAAATTCAGATACTCCCAGCCTCCACAAATGTTCCTGGCAGGGTTTGCATATTTTACCATTTTTTGGTGTCTAAAGTCAGTCCAATAAATATATTGAACAGCTGACAACAAAATGGTAAAAATTGTTTAAATTTTAGTGACATTCCAGGTTCCTATCTCACATCCACTACAGCTTTTTGTACATAGAGGATCGTAAATTTTATATACATTCATTTTTAGCCTAATCATACATAAATTTGACTTGCAAGTATTTAGCATCTGCTTAGTTTATCGAGATTCTTCCTGTAATGCAATCGTTACTGTTCTGCCTCCTAAAATCAAAATGTTTAATTTTTTATTATTTTTTTAGTATTTAGTAAATTCACCTTTTGGTTTTCAGCTCTGCTTAATCCCTCAGACTCTGGATCTGATCAAGCAAAATGCGATCCCAGTCCTTCTACACATTCCAATGTTGCAGACTGTACTTGGATACAAATACAGCTTTTCTTCAACTCTACCCACAAGTGTTCAGAAACATCTTGTTACCCTTTGTGGCTTGTTCAGTGTCTGTTCTACCTAAATAGCTTTGATTATTGTATCATAAGGTGAAAAACAGCCTAATGTTTTGCCATTTTTAACTACAGTAAAGTATCGCTTAAACAGCGCTGTATGAGGGAGTCAGGAGTTCTGAGTCAGAGTTGAGTTTAGTAAATTGAGGAGTCGGAGTCGGGGCTTTGGCTTGCCGATTCCACAGCCCTGTTTTAAAGTTTTGATCAAAAATGTGCACCAAGAACCTCAAAATTTACATATATTCCAAAGTAGTCAAGAAATGCTTTTCCCAAAAATTCCTGTCCCCTTTGACTGTTTATTTAGTCCTTGTAGAGTGCTGCTGATATTGTGTTTATTTTTAAAGGGGCAATGGGCAGGTCCCCCAATCAATTGCAGGGACCACGTGGCAGTAAGCTTTTGCTTGGGAATAGAAGCGCTACATGTCCTCTTTGATGGCCCAGCTCACGAAATAGATTCTGTATCCATAGAGGTGCATGGAGGGGATGGTTTAGGGGTGTTCCTCATATATTATGGGCATCAAACTCATTTTCACCAAGGGTCACATCAACATTATGGTTGCCCTCAAAGGGCCGTTGGAGGGTGGTGAGGGTGCCCGGGTAGGGCTGTCAGAGCTGTGCCACCGCCTGTGAGTTGCTGAACACAGTGGTGCGGAAATGCTTTCCTTAGCTCCGACTCCAAGATGGCGTCCGCTCACTGTGCTGGCGCCACCACCTTTGCCAGGTATTGGCTGTGTCCTCTGGAGAAAGTAGAGAACCGGTCTAAGCTCTTCCGGGCCACTATGTGACATGGAGGGCGGGTTTGGCACAGGTGATCTATTTGTTGCTGCACATACCCCACAGTATACTCTTTACACCCAGAGAAATATTTGGTCTGCTCCATCCGGATGCCATGTTCTGGCACATGAGTGGTGCACAGTAAGGCCGATGTGCCAGATAATAACCCTTGGCTGGTGGCAAAGTACGAGGTGCCAGCCTGTATTAGGGTTGTTAGCTCATAAAGCTGGAATTTGCTCTTCTGATACGACGTTTTAGTAGAGATCTCAGCAGCTGTGAAGGTCAGTTACAGATCTCTCTGTCCTGCCACCGATCTGCTTGTCTGTCCGCCCCCACCCCACCCAACCAGGTTTCGTTTAACCCTCCTATTTTTTTCTTCTCTTTCTAGTATTTTTCTGCTCTTTTTAGGCTTTTCCTGGCATTTTACGCTTTCGTCGGCAGCATAGAAAACCCTTTGTTCTAGATTTGTTTCAGCTGCTCGCACGCTCTGCACAAGTGTGTATGTGTGCCCACGTGGACGAGTGTGTTTTTTTTTTCGTAACCCTTTGCATCCAGGTTTCCATTTCTTTTGCCACCACACAGGGCAATTAATAGCAATTTAGTTCTAGAACTTTCTGGGTTTTTTTTTTTTCTTAAAGTACTACATGGTAGATTTCCACCACATTCTCTTTATTTATATATATATATATATATATATATATAAAGATATTATATAATAGTATATAAAATAATGTGTTAAATGTTTCAGTCCTATTCCTCTTTTCACTTATATTTTTTCAGTTTTCCTATACAGAACCCAAAGGGGCCGTTTACACGGCGCAGAGCAAATACTGGTCGGATTGTCCGACCGTTATTTGCTCTCTTTTGGGGCTATGTACACGGCCGCACGGGGATGGCTTTTCTCTGCAGTTTGCGGAGAAAAGCCCTCACCTTTTCCATTGACCTGTTCGTGTTCCGGCCGAAAACCGGGCGGAAGAATGAACATGTTCAATGTTTTTCGGACCGCTGGCGTGTAAGGTCTAGGTCACACGAGTACTACGCACGTAGAGTACGCAGCGCAGAATATCGTAGTCTTCGGTGAGCTCGCACTAACACCGCACAATTCATGCGCAACGTTGGGCCGTGCAGCCCGCGGCCCTCTTTTGAACCTTCATTACTTACTCCGCAGGGCGTATTTCGCTGCAATTAATTGACATGTCCACTTATCGTCCCCGGCACATAACAATATATCGTATTGTAGACGAGCGGAAGAGGAACTTAATCCATATTTCTAACTATGGATTACCGTAATTTGCGGCACGCATTCTCGCCCGAATTATAGATGCAGCAAAAACGCGGGCGAAATGCGCACCGAATTAAACCGCCCGTGGAAAAAAAAGGTCCCGTTGGAAAATCCGTAGCGAATGGTTTGCGCTGCACGGATTTTTCATAAAGTACCATGATAAAGTTTGACAGCCGGTTTACAGACAGCTTTCAAAACCGAAAACCGCCTGTAAAACCGGCTGAAAAACCTGCCGTGGGGACAAGCCCTAAGTGCCCCCCTCCTCATGACAGTGGTAACCAAATGTCATTTCCCCACCATCATGGCAATAACTGGTCTGATAGTCGGCCCAAATAAAAACGAGGGTTTAAAAAAAAGATACCCTTATGACCATGACAGGTCCAAAAGTCCTGCTTACTTCCATGTCCGTGATGACTTGATGGTGACTCCCTTCTCCTACACCCATGACAGTAGTAACCTAAGACTATGTCTACACAGCACACAAAAACTATTGTATTTTCGTTGGTTTTAGGATTTTAAAACCGCCGAAAATCCAACCGTTCAGCCAGCCCATAGACTTTAATAGAAAAAACGAACTGTAGTCTACACAGGTCATTTTTTCTCTGCCCATTTTCTGGCGCCGGCGGATTTTGGAACATGATGGCATTTTAAGTTTTGTCATCGGTTTCCCATACAATCAATTGTACCGGCCGTCGCCAAAAACAATGAGAATTGACCGTGGCTTTTGCAAACATATTGACAACAACCGCGGTCGTGCATAGGAAAAAAAGGTTGACTTTCCAGCAGTTTTGGTCCGATGCTGTATGGATCCAGCCTAAGAGTGCCAGTGCCATGGCATTGGCAGCCTAACTGTATATGTCACCCTTCCCCACCCCCACATTGTGTAGGATCCTTCCTTAGAACATCCCCCATGATATCAGCACCTCACAAGTTCCCCCAAGGACAGTAATGATGGCTGAGAGTGATTACTGTCCCTAATGCTTATGAAAGTTGCAGCCCGAAAGTGCCCGTTCTGTGGAGAAGAGCCCTTCTCCATTAAGTAGACACCAGTCTCTAGACAACCCTATGTCATCAGCACCCAGTTCCTTTATGACTGGGGTGGACAAGGTGTGAATCCTATACCACGTGCTCAAAACAGTGGTGGCCTGAGAGTGCCTATTCCATGACATTGGAGGTCCAAGTGTCTCCCCACCTACCTCCCAATCATGTTGTATACTTAGAACACTCCCCATGAGATAGGCACCTCTGAAAGTTCCCCCAAGGCCAGTGATGGCCTAAGAGAGACTTCTGTCCCTCATGCTCATGAAAGTGGCAGCTAGAGAGTGCCTGTCCTATAGCAATGGTGGCCCAATTGCCATTCCCCTTCACCGTTAAGTAGACACCATTCTCTAGGAATCCCCAGTAATATCAGCACCTCAGCAGTTCCCCAATGTCTGTGGTGGACAAGGCAGTGTCCATTCTATGACATTGGAGGTCCAAGTGTCTCCCCACCTACCTCCCAATCATGTTGTATACTTAGAACACCTCCCATGATATAGGCACCTCTGAAGGTTCCCCCAAGGACAGTGATGGCCTAAGAGAGACCCCTATTCCTCATGCTCATGAAAGTGGCAGCTTGTGAGTGCCTGTCCTAGGGCAGGGCGACCCACCCCTTCTCCTAAATAGACGATGACCCCCAATGTATGAGACCTCAACATCCTCGATGACAATAGGGAAAAAATGCGTTTTCCTGCACCCCATGTTCATGACAGCGGTGGCCTGTGATTGCCCATTCCCTGACATTGGAAGTCCAAGTGTCTTCCCGCCCAACCCCAAACATGTTGTATACTTAGAACACCCCTCTATATGGGCCCCTAAAAAAATTTCCCCCCAAGCCATGATGGCCTAAGGAGACCCCGCCCTCATGTCATGAAAGGGCCTGTGGTGCCGCCCTATGGCTTTGGGGGCCCACTCCCTTCTCCGTCAAGAGACGATAAACCCCCCAATGTTTTCGCACCTCAATAGTTTCTCGTACAGTAGTCCCGGGAAAAAACGATTTTTGCATCCACGTTCTGACAGCATGGCCGTAGTGCCCTTTCAGGCCTTTTGGGGGCCCCCAGTGCCTCCTCCATCTAATCCCATTTTCTATACACCCCACATGACATCTGCACATCGGAGAGTTTTTGCCCCATGATGCTGGTATCAGAGTGACCTCCCTTTCAACCTGGCTTATGACTGTGGTGGTCCGAGAGCGCCTCCCCTCAATGATGGTGTTTCTGGCCATGTCACTTTATTTTACCCATTTATATAGCGCCAACATATTCTGCAGCGCTATACAGAGATTGTCTTTGCACATATCAGTCCTTGACCCCGCTGGGGCTCACCATCTCTGCTTAAAGTTAACCAGTAGGTTTTTAGAGTGTGGAGGGAAATTGGAAACCCCCTAAACAAGGAGAACGTGGACTCAGGTGTTGCCTTAAAATTGGTCAAGGTATGAACACACATGCAATGGCCCCTGACTTAGGGCCCAAGCTGTTGATAAACCCTTAATGTCTTTTACGTGTTAAACTAGTGCAAGTACAAATGTTAAGCTGTCACCTGTAGCAACCAGTCAGATTTCAGCTCTTAAAAGCAATACTGATTGGTTGCCATGGGCAACACTTGCACTTTTCCATTGCACTATTATTGATTTATTAGAGCTTTGTTGTCCATGGCAACCAATCAGGGTTCAGCTTTCACTTTTTTTCAGTAATCTGATTGGTTGTCATGTTTAAAACCAGTGAAGACCTAGAACAGTTACCCATAGCAACCAAATACATTCCAGCTACCAACGGTGGTAGAAAATAATCTGTGATTTGATTGGACGCACTGTGCAACCACTCTTTACCTGCGCCGTGTTCTATCAATAAACTTTATTTATAACAGCAGATTTTAAAAAGTGCCGTAATCTAAATGGCACTTTAGGGTACATTCACATGGGACGGATTTGTGTGGATTCTACTACAGATTTTTCTTTATTAATCAATGGGCGAAGGTACATTCTGCAGCTAAAACCTTTTTGGTGAAATTTTGCCTTCTCCCATTGAAGTCAATGTAAAAAAAAAACGCATTCTGCAGCAGGTCCGCTCTAGGTGAACACGATTATTTTAAGTCGGAATTGACGCAGAATTGACTTGAAATACTCGTCTACAACCGAAAGTAAATCATCCCCATTGACCTCAATAAAAAATACGCCTTGTAGTCCATACAACGCGGATTTTGTCATCTAAAACCTAAAGTAAATCATCCCCATTGACCTCAATAGAAATACACTGATCCTACAACGGGTTTTGTCATCTAAAACCTAAAGTAAATCATCCCCATTGACCTCAATAGAAAATACACCTTGTAGTCCATACAACGTGGATTTTGTCATCTAAAGCCTAAGGCTATGTTCACACGGCTTATTTCAGAACGTATTTACATTGGATTGCCGATCGTAAATCCTTCCGAAATCAGTTGTAAATCGGGTTTCAATTAAGTGTCACTTAGTGTGGCACTATTTCGCGACGGGGTTACAATCCCCATTTATTATTGGTTTTAAAATCTGTCGCGAAATCCGGCCCTCTAATTGACATGCACATTGTTTTTCCGGCCGTTTTGCGGCCACAAATACGCGGCGGCAATACGGCACGGAAATACATGTCGTCTGAACGACGACACGTATTTCCTATTAAAAAAACCCATATTAAGCCTAAGGCCTCGTTCACACGGCTTATTTCGGAACGGATTTGCCCCTTATTTACGATCGTTAATCCGTTCCGAAATCAGTCTGAAATAAGTTGCAGGCCATTTCATATTGGTTTTAATGGGAAATACGTGTCGTCGTTCAGACGACATGTATTTCCGTGCCGTATTGCCGTCGCGTATTTTCACTTATTTCCAACTGATTTTCAACTGATTTCGGAACGTATTTACGATCGGCAATCCCACGTAAATACGTTCTGAAATAAGCCGTGTGAACGAGGCCTATAGTAAATCATCCCTATTGATCGTCTAAAACTGAAACATCCCCATTGACCTCAATAGAAAATACGCCTTGTAGTCTATACAACGCGGCTTTTGTGGCCTGAAACTGAACTAAATCATCCCCCTTGACTTAAAAAGAAAATACGCCTTGCAGTCCATACAACGCGGATTTTGCCGTCTAAAACTGAAACTAAATCATCCTCATTGACCTCAATAGCAAATACGCCTTGTAGTCCATACAACTTGGATTTTGTCGTCTAAAACTGAAACATCCCTATTGACCTCAATAGAAAATACGCCTTGTAGTCCATACAACGCGGATTTTGTGGTCTGAAAACAAACTAAATCATCCCCATTGACCTCAATAGAAAATCCGCCTTGTAGTCCATACAACGGGGATTTTGTCGGTCGCTTTTTAAGAGTTAACAAAAAACTTAGAACATGTTTATTCTTCCATCGTATTCGAAAAACACGGCAAAAGAAAGTTTGCATGCTCGTTTTGGACGTAGATCCACATCCAATGTCCCATAGAAATGAATGTAAATCCGCTGGAGGGGAAAGAAAACAATCAAAATTGTACTCGTCGTCTGAACGTACCATAAGACTTTTGTTACCAGTGAGACACCTGGCACTGTCCCAGAAAATTTGAGGCATCGCTTGGCATTTACATAGTGAGTACTTGTGCATATTTATCATTGTTGGTATTTAATTAGATGAACAAGGTATAGAGTAATCCTCGCCTCGGTCCAGACTAACAGGAATGGTTTGTTATTTTCCTCCTCTATCTTTCCGCTGGTGTCGGGTTGTGCTGCAGGGTGACTATCGGGCAGACCTGCTCTTTGCACCCTTGCTGGGCCTGCCCACATGCCGTGGCGGTGTGGGGAACACGTGTGGGTGTGGTGCTAAGCGTCAGTATAAATAAGATATAGGAGGTCACCTTAACATTGCTCGCCTTTACTATTACAGGAAGATGCTGCGCCTGGCGTCCTGTTCGTCCATGCTTCTGCTCCTCAAAGCCGTGGTTGGGCTGCCCTGGCTTCAGACCATTGGCGCTGTCTTTGCCTTCTACCTCGGGATCGGAGGATGGAAGTTCATGAAGATTGTCTACAAGACTATTGGACGTGACGTGAAGTAAGTACAACTTTTTTCTAGTTTTAAGGGTGCCTATATGTTGGTGTCATAGGGCCAAACTGTCATTACGGTAAAGCGGGCATGGGCCACTGATGCCAACGTGATATACCCACACATCTCTGCAAACCCCGAGGGCTTAGGGTTTGTTCACACGCCATACTCCGCGTGCGCACAGGTACGCACCACAATGCATGTCTGTTAGCGATGTTGAAAGAATGCGTTTGCAAGTGCGTCCTTTTAACGCTAATTTTTTTTTAAAAATACACAAAAAAACCAAACAGGAAGGTCAGTTCACCTGTGGGTGCAAACCGTAATGTCCAATGTCAATGGTGGTGCAGGGAAGAGGGCTCAGGCTGCGATGAGTGTATAAGCATGAACCTAAATGAAAAATTTCTTCCAGCACTCGTGCAAAAAAGAATATGTAAAAAAACGCACTTTATTGTATCCTGATTAAAAAGCAAAAATTGACAATACACATATAAGTTGTCTACGCGTTTCGAGCCAACACCATGGGCTCTTAATCGCGCAATGGCCAGAGGCAGCTCTCTGCCTCGCATCCATTCTAGGTCACTTCTTTTTACAGGCGTAAATTACGCAGCGAGAGATACGATCGTAAAATCATCGTCCGCTGAATGGCAACAGTGATTTTACACCGCACTCAACGAGTGCTGGACGTGAACCATGACGTTACCGTATTTGCAGGGCGCACTTCAGTGCAAATATGGTGAACGCAAAGAAAGGGTGAGTTTATCCTTTACTTACTTTACTGTTTGTTTAACACCCAGCAAATATGCTGAGTGAATATACCCTTAGGCTATGTTCACACGGCTGATTCACGCCGTAATTGCGGGACGGATTTCGCCCGCAATTACGGCGTGTGTATGGGGGCGGGGGAGCCGGCAGCTCGCCGGCCCCATAGACTTTCATTATGCACGGCGCATATCCCGCCGGGATAATGTGCATGTCACTTTCTCCCCGCTCGCCGTATTTCGCGAGTGGGGAGAGGAGACGGAATCTATAGGTCTCTATGAGAACTGTGAATTACCGTAATGACAGGGACGTCCCAAAATCAACCGTGTGAACATAGCCTTCGGCCACGTTCACACGGCTTAACTGCGGGTCGTAATTACGCCGTGTGGCCGGGGGGCAGTGTGGGGGCACCTCGCCGGCCCATAGACTTTCATTACCAGCGGCGCGTATACGCCGCTGGTAATTCACTTGTCACTTATCTCCCCCCCTCGGCGTATTCGCCGAGCAGGGAGAGGAGACGTAATCCATAGTTCTCTATGAGAACTGTGGATTACTGTAATGACTGGGCCGTTTTCAGCCCGTAATTTGCACACTTCTGCGCGTAATTACGGACCGAAATACGGCCCATTTTAAGCCGTGTGAACATGGCCTTAGGGTCGGAATTGAGGCGTGAAGGTTAACCCATTAAAGGGGTTGTCTCACTACAAGGATTGCTGCTTTTTATGTTAAAGATCTTGCAAAAACAAGTCACTTTGCAATATATGTCCATTAACAGTGTCCTACCTATTCCTAGATATCCCCTCTTGTATGGGCTGCATCAGCTCCTCAGGTCGCTATAGCTACAGACCTGTTCTATCTCTCATGATAGGCTGCCAGCACTGGTTGCTATAGCTACAGACCTGGCTTCTACTGCAGCCTAGTGGAATCCAGTAAACACGCCCCTGAATTCAAAGTGAAACCAAGAAAACAGGACTTGGGTAAGATGAATCAATGTAGTGAGACAACCCCTTTAAGGTAAGTGGTAGGGCTAATATGAACAGCCTGAGTGCTAGTAAAGCCCACAGTTGGGGAACTTTATTGTTAAAGGAGTTGCTCACTTTTTCTTTTCTTAATTTATGCAAACGTTGCATTTAGCAAACAATACTACCCTCCTCAGTCCTCACCTTCGTTCCAGCGCTGTCGAGATCTGGCGTCTCCACCGGACTTCTGTTTTCTTCCTGGTGCTAGCAGTCAGTGTCAATGCTAATTGGCTGCAGCAGTCATGTGACACTTTCTGATATCATCCATCACATGAAGCAGCAGCACATGACCCCGCTGCAGCCAATCAGTGGCTGCAGCAGTGACATCCCATTCGGTAGAAGAAAGAAAACAAACAGAAGACTGGGGAGAGCCAGCGCTGGAACCAGGGGAGGAAGAAGCAGAGTTGGTGTGGGGTGCTTTTTTATTTATTTATTTTTTTTCATTATATTTACTTTTTGATTTTTATATGAACTGAACATTTACTTTAAAAAAATAAAAAAATAGGGGTTTTACCACAAAGTAAAATTGATGGGAAGAGATGGCACCAGAATGCACTATGGGAAGAAGACAAGATGGTGGAGGCAGTGAGATGGGCAATGTTCTGCTGGGAGATCCTGCTATCATGTGGACAGTTGGGTGCGCATGCTTCGCTTACCTTGGGAAGAGATGGCACCAGGATGCACTATAGGAAGAAGACAAGATGGCGGAGGCAGCGTGATGGTCAGTGTTCTGCTGGGAGATCCTGGCATCATTTGGATGGTCGGATGCATG
The DNA here is from genome assembly GCA_025379985.1 of Phyllomedusa bahiana. Classification (NCBI taxonomy): domain Eukaryota; kingdom Metazoa; phylum Chordata; class Amphibia; order Anura; family Hylidae; genus Phyllomedusa; species Phyllomedusa bahiana. The sequence goes on from JAODAL010017153.1 coordinate 19,500, forward strand.
TCCGTCACTTACCTGGGGTAAAGATGGCACCAGGGTGAACTATGGGAAGATGACAAGATGGTGGAGGCAGTGTGATGGACAGTTTTCTGCTGGGAGATCCTGGCATTGTGGATGGGTGCGTGTGCATCACTTACCTGGAAAAGAGATGACACCAGGATGCACTATGGGAAGACGTCAAGATGGCGGAGGCAGTGTGATGAGCAATTTTCTGCTAGGAGTTCCTAGCATCTTGTGTTTGGGTGTGTCACTTACCTGGGGTAAAGATTGCACCAGGATGCACTATGGGAAGGAGACAAGATGGCGGAGGCAGTTCTGCCATGTTCTGCTGGGAAACCTTGGCTTCTTGTGGACGTCACTGTGACACTTACCACCTACCTAACAATGTACAGATCAAGTCCTCCCCCCTTCATGGCAGCGGGGTCTCTTTTAGCAGGAGTAAGCCCCCGAGGGTAACACTGCAAAAATTGTCCAGGAATGAGGAACATGACGGAGAGATCAAGGTGATGACTCTGCCTCCAGATCCTAATCTCTGAGCATCTGTGGGATGGGCAGGAGAACAAGTCCAAACTATGGAGGCCGCACCCAATACCAGAGGACACCTTGAGACGTCTTGTGGAGTACAGGCCTTGATGGGTCGGAGTTTTTTTGGCAGCACACGGGGGAGCTACAAAATACTAGGAAGGTGTTATTGCTCTAGATCCTTGTGTATATCTATATACACCCCCCTCCCCGTATCATGTCCTGTCCTTTCCAAAGTGCTCCTGCAGCTATTTTGTCTGACTTAGGCCACGTTTATACAGCAAACACCAAATACGCATTTGGTCTTTTTTATCACGCAGGGGGCAGCTTTTGTCTGTGGTTTGCGGATACAATCATCCCCCTTCGCACCCGCATGTTCATGTTCCACGTGGAAATCGGGCAAAAGAATGAACATGTTCCAAGTTTTTCGGTCCGCCGGATTTTCTATTGACGTCTATGGGGAGCGGTGCATGTCGGTTTGCAAACCGTCTGAAAAACCGACACATAACCCTTGCCGTGGGGACAAGCCCTAAATATGACTGTCCTTGTCCCACAATCCCTTCCGCCGTGTGCCATTGTTCCCTGGTATCAGCCACTTTAGCCTGTTTTAAAGGATGTCTGCTCCACAGTCTCTGCATGTGCCAGTACTTCCCATAGAAATGCTCTACTTCTCCCATACCGCACCCATTCTCCTGCGGTATTTAGCAGGGTGACCGCTTAGACATGTATTCCTAAAATCCTCGGCCCTCGCCCACTGTGACCCTGTCGTGTATTTTATTTAATCCCCTTGGTCATTACGAACATAGCTGACATTCTTGCCCCTAAAGGATTCCCAGAACTCCTAAGCTAAATCTTAAAGGGGTTGTCTCACTACATCGATTCATCTTACCTCAGTCCTGTTTTCTCAGTTTCATTTTTCAATTGAGGGGCGGTTTACTGGCTTCTATGGCTACTACTGGTCTGCAGTGTCGAGCTGCTTAGGTCACTAGGTCTGTAGCTACAGCGACCAGCACTGGCAGCCTATCAGGAGAGAAAGAACAGGTCTGTAGCTATAGCAACCAGTGCTGGCAGCCTATCAGGAGAGAACGAACAGGTCTGTAGCTATAGCGACCAGCACTGGCAGCCTATCAGGAGAGATCGAACAGGTCTGTAGCTATAGCAACCAGTGGTGGCAGACTATCAGGAGAGAACAAACAGGTCTGTAGCTATAGCGACCAGCACTGGCAGCCTATCAGGAGAGAGCGAACAGGTCTGTAGCTATAGCGACCAGCGTGGCAGCCTATCAGGTGAGATCGAACAGGTCTGTAGCTATAGCAACCAGTGGTGGCAGACTATCAGGAGAGAACAAACAGGTCTGTAGCTATAGTGACCAGCACGGGCAGCCTATCCGGAGAGAAGGCACAGGTGTGTAGCTATAGCAACCAGGGCTGGCAGCCTATCAGGAGAGAGAGAGCATGTCTGTAGCTATAGCAGGCAGTACTGGGGGCCTAGCGGAAGAGGAAGAACAGGTCTGTAGCTATAGCAACCAGTGCTGGCAGCCTATCAGGAGAGATGGAACAGGTCTGTAGCTATAGCCACCTGAGGAGCTGATGCAGCCCATACAAGAGGGGATATCTAGGAATAGGTCGGACACTGTTAATGGACAACATATTGCAAAGCGACTTGTTTTTGCAAGATCTTTAACATAAAAAGCAGCAATCCTTGTAGTGAGACAACCCCTTTAAGTTGTGGAGTGGTAAGTTACCATTCAGGGCAGTGGGAAAGCTGATTAACAACTCGAGTTTCTTGGTGGTAAAATATTCTTTCAAGGACATAAAAAACCTTCGGCAATAAGCGGATAATGAGACAAGCGGTTCTTTGTGTCCGTGGATGTAAAGCCTTCTGTGACGGGCTGAATTCTAATGTGAAGGATAAAGAATCCGGATCCTTGGCACAAAGTCTTCCTTATTTATAACACTTAGACCTTCTGTTTCTTGTCACCACAAAGTGATGACGCCCCTGTGCCGAAACAATGTTCAAACTCCTCCGGGAACTGCATTGCTGCCCACATACATTGTGTGCCAGCCGCAGGAATACAGGATACCCGTGATAAGGTTTTGAAGGGCATTTTGCAGTCCAAGAATAAAAAAAAAGTCTGGTCACCCAGTTTCTGCAGACCCTGAATGGTGAACGAATCGGAATGGCTACTAGGGTAGGTTCACTGATAGCAAATTTTTCCATTTAGATCCATAGGAAAACTGGGGGTAGGGGATTCCCACTTGGGATACGATCACATGTAGCAGATCCGCTTTGGATTTCAAAATTGTGAAAGTGAATGAAATTGTAAAACACGCTGCAGAAAAAAATATTTGTGTCGGTGTATGTTGTGGATTTGTTGCAGATTTTCACTTAAAGGGGTTTTCCATTTTTTAGGAAAAAAATTTGTTAGCTGGTAGAGGAGGTTCTAAAATAGAGAAGTGGGGGGGACACGAATTTTAAACCTGCTCCGTTCCGGCACCTCTGCCGTTCCTGGCTGACGATGTCGCGTTCATTGTTCACATGACTTTGCTGCTACTCACATGCTGCAGTGGTCACTTGCTGAGGCCTGTGATTGGCTGCAGCATCACGTGACATCATCAGTGTGTGCCCTAGAACAGAGCAAGTATATAAAAAAAAAAAAAGGTTTACTTTTTAAATTTACATCTTGGCTGACTGGCAGCAGAGCTTTCTGTAAAAATGGAAGACCCTTTGAAGGGGGCTCTCCGATTTGGTCAATCACTTCTTGTTAGAGTTCTCCCTTGACAATAAGCAGGTCACAAAAGCGTACCCCTGCTTGAGCCTTTATTGGTCAGCTGTAATCTGGCAGTCGGTGTGTTCAGCTTTCCTACAGCGCCACCACAGGGGGAATGAAGTATTACAAGTGCACATTCAAATGAATGGACTGTCTGGTTAAAGGGGTTGTCTCACTACATTGATTCGTCTTACCTCAGTCCTGTTTTCTCGGTTTCATTTTGAATTAAGGGCCGTGTTTACTGGCTTCCACTAGGCTGCAGTAGAAGCCAGGTCTGTAGCTATAGCAATCAGTGCTGGCAGCCTATAAGGAGAGATTGAACAGGTCTGTAGCTATAGCAACCAGTGCTGGTAGCCTATCAGGAGAGATTGAACAGGTCTGTAGCTATAGCAACCAGTGCTGGTAGCCTGTCATGAGAGATTGAACAGGTCTGTAGCTATAGCGACAGGAGGAGCTGATGCAGCCCATACAAGAGGAGATATATAGGAATAGGTAGGATACTGTTTATGGACACATATTGCAAAGTGACTTGTTTTTGCAAGATATTTAACATAAAAAGCAATCCCTGTAGTGAGACAGTCCCTTTAATACAGGACAGGACCGCCAGACACTCTGTGTAGCTGATCTACACTCTGGACAGGGAACAAGGACCCAAAACAGAGGAGGCACACACTCCCGCTTCTAATAAATCAGAATGTCAAAAGGCGAGGGGATTTTCTAACCCCTTTATCAGGAAGGTCAAAGTCTGCAGTAAAACCTATGAGGCCTCAATTGATGGTCGGTTGCCCATAGCAACCAATCAGAGCTCTGCTTTTATTTCTCTAGAGCAGTAGAGGTGATATAAGTGAGTTCTGGCTGGTATTGGCAACAAAGACCGTCTTACTCTTACTTGGTCTGATAAATTAGACCTAATATTACAAAATTACTGCAGGTTTTAACCCCATTGCCCAATGAATCTTTTTTTCTTCCCCTTGTAGAATCCGCAGGAAGGCCACAGTAGCAAATCCACCGAAATGTGCACAATTTTAGTGTCCATTTGTCACTGCAGATTTGCTGTGGAAACTTTTTTTGCAGCAAATCTGTTAAATGCGAACATGCTCTTAAAGAGGTTGTCTCGCTACATCGAATCATCTTACCTCAGTCCTGTTTTCTCAGTTTCATATTTGAATTCAGGGGTGTGATTACTGGATTCTACTGGCCTGCAGTGACGAGCTGCTGAGGACTCCAGGTCTGTAGCTATAGAAACCAGCCCTGGCAGGCTATCAGGAGAGATTGAACAGGTCTGTAGCTATAGCGACCAGCGCTGGCAGCCTATCAGGGGAGATTGAACAGGTCTGTAGCTATAGCGACCAGTGCTGGCAGGCTATCAGATCGAACAGGTTTGTAGCTATAGTGACCAGCACTGGCAGCCTATCAGGATAGATGGAACAGGCCTGTAGCTATATCAACCAGCTCTGGCATTCTATCAGAAGAGATGGAACAGGTCTGGAGCTATAGCGACCGGAGAAGCTGATGCAGCCCATATAAGAGGGGATATCTAGGAATAGGTACGAAACTGTTAACACCTATTACAAATCGACTTGTTTTTGCAAGATATTTAATATAAAAAGCAGCGATCCTTGTAGTGAGACAACCCCTTTAAGGTAACATCAAAGACCGGTTTCACACTACCATAACATGGCAACGTTATGGCGTCCATGATTTGTTACTCCTGCCGCTGAGGATTTTCCTGCATCAAAAATACATCACCATAAAATCCGACAAGCTAGGTTTCGGTAGAACCAATGGCTAATGCCGCCATATTGCAGCCATGTGAAAACGAGCAGAGATGTTGACATTGTAGTTTGCTCCCCATTTGAGGACCACTAATATGGGCCCCAGTATAGCCACCCACTTTCATAGACTGCAAGCTTTCCTGCTTGCTTAGTGATATGTATCCCTCTCGCCATATCACTCAATAAATAAGCGAGTAGGAGTTTCCCTGTAACGGCAGCCATATTGGTCATCACCCGGTTTTCTCACAACGGGTATAGCTATGCCCTGTGCACGTCTGGGGTAGTTTTTATTAACATGCCTAGTGATGCAACTATTTATTTTGCCACCCTTTGTACCCTCAGTAAATCTGAGTATTTCTTTTACTGTCCTTGAACTCTTATTTTCCAGTATAGATTTGAGTGTTGCAGATAAGCCCTGGACTCTGCTCTGCACCCGGGACACACTTACCCCAGTTCTAATGGTCTAAAGTTTGTTTTTATAGATGTAGGTTGCATAGGAACCTGCCACCAAGACAGAGTCCTGTTCATTGATTTGCTGTTTTACACACTCATAACGCTACACTGGTGCCAAGTCGCCATCTTGACTGCTGGCCAAATTGCCGGTTAGGGTATGTTCACACGGCGTTTTGGATCCGAAAAACGCTGCGTCAATCGGATTCAACACGCACCCAACACGCAGCTGCGTGTTTGGATGCATTTTGGCTGCAGCAGGAACGCACCCTATTGTTTTAAATAGGGCGTCTGCTGCGTCTTTCAGATCAAGAATTGACATGACAATTCTATGAATGGATCCGAAAGACGCAAGTAAACACGTATCGTTGATCACTGGTCTGAACACCGCTGCGTGTTTTACATAGAAAGCAATGGAAATCACACTGCACATTGTTAGATGCGGGTTTGGGTCCGTTTAGCGTCCGAAACACGGATCCGAACACAAATCTAAAAACTGATCCAAAATCGGAACCAAAATGCTGTGTGAACATACCCGTAGAGGGACTGGAGGATAGCTTGCCCCATCAGCTGCAGAGGGTGACTGTACACATTTTTTTTTGTCATCCTGATATGCACTTTCGATTGGAGGGGGCATATGGATGGTGCTTCACTAACCTATTTTTCTCTAAGTATATTAACCTCTTAAGCACCAGGCCCAAAAACCCTTAATGACGCAGCTACTTTTTTTTTAGTTTTTGCTTTGCTACGTTTCATAACTTTTTTTTTTTCTATGACGCTCTTGAATGAGGTCTTGTTTTATACGGGAAAAGTAGATTTTTTGGGGGAGTAGTTTGAGTTTACATATTGACTACTGCATAGTTTAAAAAAAATTGCAGTGGGAACATAAAGCGTTTTTTCTGCATTTGTGTATTTTTTTCATTATTTTTTACACCATTTTACAGGTTACTACGGTCATGTGGATACCCAATACGTGTAGGTTTTTTCTTTGTAGTGTTTGTGGTATATGCACATTGATTTTTATTTTTTTAATTAAATATTTTTCCTACACTTTTCCTACACTTTTTTCCAACGGATAACTATTGCCCTTTTTTTTTTTTTTTTACACAAAGTAAGGTTTAAGCATGATTCTGCATACTCCTGTATACTGCTGTATGCAAATACATTACGCTCTGTGTGAGTATGACACAAACTGGTCTCAGGGCAACACACAATGTGCCTTGACTGCAGGCTTATTATATAGACAGCCCTGTGGCAACTCTAGGGCCCCACGGCTGACTTTATAGGTTTTCCCCAGGCTTCATCGGGTCACGAGCTACCGTGGTGGCCCAATGGAGCAAGGGAGTCCCATTTGATTATGCCACAGTCATGAACCAATCAAAGGGTTAAACGACGGGATCGGAGGTTTCCTCCAGTCCCTGACATTCATAGAGAATTTATGGCACTGGGAGCCGCAAAACCCTGTGTGCAGCGACATCTTTAGATACAATAGTTGGTCGGTGATCATTAAGGCTATGTTCACACGGCTTATTTTGGGACGTATTTCAGCCCGTAGTTCGCGCCGTACTGCGCGAATTACGGGCTGAAATACGGCCCAGTCATTACGGTAATCCACAGTTCTCACAGAGAACTATGGATTCCGTCTCACCCTCCCCGCTCGCACAATACGCCGAGCGGGGAGAGAAGTGACATGTCATTTATTCACGGCGTATACGCGCCAAGAATAATGAGTGTCTATGGGGGCCAGCGGGCTGCCTCCCCCCCCTCCCCCCCCCACTGCCCTGCCCCCGTACACACGGCGTAATTGCGGGGCGAAATACGTCCCGCAGTTAAGCCGTGTGAACATAGCCTAAGGGGTTATGGGTGCCCACATTTAAAGGGAACCTCTCACATATGATCTGCAGGCTCCATATTATAGAGAAGTAGGTGCTGAGCAGATTGATATGGAAAATGATTTAGTAGCATTTGTTATCTCTTCATTTCAATTTCTACTTATTCTGGGCTAAGGAGTCCAGTGGGCGGTCTTATCAGTGACAGCTATCTCTGTATACACACTCATAGAGGGAAGGCTGTCAGTCACTGATAGGACCGCCCACTGGACTCCTTAAACCAGAATAAGAAGGAATTTAAATGAATGAATTACAGGTTCTGCTGAATTCTTATCCGCTAAACTATTTATTGATATGCTCCGCATGTTTTATGTCAGAGGTTCCCTTTAAAGTGAAACTTTGTGTTGTGTGCTGCCCTCTTTCTGAATAGGGGAACAAGAGACCCCATTTTAGCCTCTTCTATGATGCAAGTGATGACGAATGTGCTCACGACGAGGACCTGTGACTGTGATGTCCATTGAGCATGCACAATGGCATGACACACGGGGCATGGGTATGTGACCAGCTGTGTGACCAGGACCTTATGTGACAGGTACTAGAGGGTCCATGGACAAATGCACCATTTACAAGTCCACAGCTGCACTGAGAATTTTCTAGTCTTGTTTTCGAAAGTGACCTCTCCGCCCTTGATCAGTACAGAGTAAGCAAAATGGTGACAAGTAGGAAGATCATTCTAGTGGCGCAGAGTATTTCAGGAGGAGACTATACAGATCTTATTACTTAATATAGAGTTGTCTTTTTTTCATTTTTGTGCATTCCCCCTCTTGCTACGTAATAGCTTGGAAGGACGATGGGCGGCAGTTCTAATGGGAGTTGTAGTCCTTTAATATATATATATATATATATATATATATATATATATATATATATATATATATGGCTCTTACTGGGAAGCGGCGCCATTGATTTGGAGGTTTGCTGGAATCTGATGTTATCTTAGGTGTGTCTTGTGTGGATTCACATTGCTATGCTTATAATTGATTGTATCAGAAATCCTTGAGTTGATGGGAAGTATACAGATGGGGCGGTATGTATAGCTTAATATACACCGTCACCTGGCTGAGGTTACCTCAGGATATGTGAGCAGGTATATAAGTGTATCCCTGAAAGGACTATTTCCTGCTGTCTCATTCTATAGCCATTCACAGACTTGTGAGGTTATTGTGAAGATGTTTGTTTGACTATATAAATAAAGTTGATTGAAGAGCGCCTTTTGTGCCAAAGCGTGAGAAGCGATCTTGTTGCCCATAGCGACCAAATAGGGGTTAACGGTTCGATTTAGGAAATAAAAGCTGGAATCTTCATATCTTATACTGCTCTGGAAAAACGAAAGCTGAGCTCTGATTGGATGCTATCGGCAACAAGGACCATCTTATTGGTTGGGCCTCTTATCAAAATGGTCTTTGTTGGCGATAGCAGCCAATCAGAGCTCAGCTTTCATTTCTTATACTCTGTGGGGGGTTGTAAAGCTGAGTTCTGATTGGTTGCTATCGGCAACAAAGACCGTTTTTGATAAGAGGCCCTACCAATAAGATGGCCTTGTTGCCGAAAGCAACCAATCAGAGCCCGCAGCAACCAATCAGAGCACCACTTTCATTTCATATAGTGCTCTAGGAAAATAAAAGCTGAGCTCTGATTGGTTTCTCTTATTGCCTAACCAATAAGATGGTCTTGGTTGCTGATAGCGGCCAATCGGAGCTCAGCTTCATTCTCCTCCCCTTCCCCCCGAGTATAAGAAAAGTAAGCTGAGCTCTGATTGGTTGCTTTGGGCAGCATGGACCATCTTATTGGTTGGGCCACTTATCAAAATGCTCTTTGGTGCCGATGGCAACCAAACAGAGCTCAGCTTTCATTTCTTATACTCTGGGGGAGGAGGGGGATGAAACTGAGCTCAGATTGGTTGCTCTTATTGCCCACCCAATAAGCTGGTCTTTGTTGCAGCTAGACGCCAATCAGAGCTCAGCTTCATTCTCTTTCCCTTTCCCCCAGAGTATAAGAAATGGTTGGACCTCTTATCAAAATGTTCTTTGTTGCCGATAGCAGCCAATCAGGGTTGTTTTCGGGCCGTGCACACGGCCACAGGGGGACAGCTTTTCTCCGCGATTAGCCCTCCAACTTCACATAGACATATTCCGAAAACCGGTCGGAAGAATGAACATGTTCTATGTTTTTCGGGCGGCCAGCGGTCTGAAAATCCGCAGGACGGAAAACCCGGGCAGTGGGGACCGCTGCACGGGTTTTCCATAGAGGCCCGTTTTAAAAGTTTTCACCCGGTTTGCAGATGGTTTTCAAAACCGGTTGAAAACCTGTGCCGAGGGGACAAGGCCTTACTGTTAGACAGTTTTGGTAAATGAGGTCTATATCTGTTGAATATAACCCGGTGATATATACCCTACAGCTGTATATGTCTTCTATACGGAAACCTATGCTTCACTGTACACTTTTTCTTGTAGTGGCCAGCTATATAGCAAAGCTCAACAGGCCATGTATATTTAGGATTTATTTTAAGCCAATGGTGGCGGGAAAAATTCTATGACCCGTCAACAGCTCTTTCCCAGACAGGAGAAAAAGAAGTGTATCCAATCAATGAATAATGTACTTCCTTTTTTCTGTCTGGAAAATAACTGATGATTGGTTTCATAATATTTTTGCCACCAAAATTCAGGTCCTGCTGAACCCTAATCTGGAGCGTAACACTAATTAGGCTACATAAAGGCTTGAATACAAAGCTACAATCCAGCATGATCGGTTAAAAGCAGGTACTTTATTGAGAATATGCCGTAAGCAACCTTTTACTGGTTCGAAATGCGTAAGGCAATGTTCACACAGCTTATTGCCGGCGTATGTGCGGGGCCGGTTTTTGCCCCGCAATTACGCCGGCAGCCGTGCAGCGGGGGCGGGGGGGCCGGCAGCTCGCCGGCCCCATAGACGCTCATTATTCACAACGCATACACGCCGTAAATAATGTGCATGTCACTTTCTCCCCCCGCGGCGGATTCGCCGATCGGGGAGAGGAGACGGAATCCATAGTTCACTATGAGAACTGTGGATTACCGTAGTTACTGGGACGGATTGGAGCGCAAATATAGCGCGCAGTACGGCTCCACTCCGTCCCAGAATAAGCAGTGTGAATGAGGCCTAAGGCCGTGTTCACACGGCTTATTCCCGATGGATTTGTGCGCCGTATTGAGCTCACAAATCCGCTGTGAATAAGGGGCGGGACGGGGGCGGGTGCGGAGCGCGGCGGGGGCGCCGCTCCCGGCCCCATAGACAATACATTGTTTACGGCGCGTCCGCGCCGTAAATAATGTGCATGTCACTTTCTCCCCCCCCGCGGCGGATTCGCCGAGCGGGGAGGAGCGACGGAATCCACTGTTCTCTATGAGAGCAGTGGATTACCGTAATGACAGGGACGGATTGGCGCCGTACTGCAGCGCAAATCCGGCGCGGAGTACGGCGCCAATCCGTGCCCAAATAAGCCGTGTGAACGAGGCCTAAGCGTATTTTCAGTTCCTGCACCTTTAAGCTGTTGCTTATGGCATATTCTCAATAAAGGACCTGCTTTTAGTCGATCACACTGGATTGTTACTTTGAATTTGAACCATTATATGCAGTACAATCCGAGCGAGATGAGATGAATGGCAGGAGAAAAACTTCATTCGGAAATCTGAACCTAATGGCCAAGGAAGGGTGAGCTGTATTTCTTTAGAACTTGTTTGTGTACATCTAGCTTGTCTTCCATCAGACCCATTGGGAACTCCGGGCAGGACTGGGACAAGGTGTTCTGGTGCCCTAGGCAAATAATGCACATAGCGCCCCCCTTAATAAGAAAGTCAGCCCACTCCATACTTTCTGGCACCCCCTTTTCTGCATGGGATGAAGTGGTACCATTGGCAGTCGTCCGTGCTCTAACTTTGGCAATATATGATGGACACACATGTTGAGCTCGGTTTGAACCTTCTTCCTACATGACACCTAAACATCTGTTTGCTATTTTTTTTTTTTTGCAGTGGAGCTATCACACTTATCCGGGTGAAGCTCCAAGTGAAAAGACACCTGCGAGAGAAGAATACCATCCCCATCATCTTCAAGGAATGTGTTAAACGTCATCCCAACAAGACGGCGCTGATCTTTGAGGGAACCGGGGCATCGTGGACGTTCATGGAGCTGGACGAGTTCTCCAATGCGGTGGCCAACTTCTTGTACGCTGAAGGTTTCCGGGCCGGGGACGTCATTGCGCTGTTCATGGAGAACTGCAATGAGTATGTCGGGTTTTGGCTCGGCATGGCCAAGATAGGCGTTGAAGCCGCTCTGATCAATTTCAACTTGCGCTTGGATGCCCTGGAACATTGCTTCAGCGTCTCCAACTCCAAGGCTGTGATCTTCGGACAGGAGATGTCCCAAGGTGAGGATGGAATTAGGGACATCGGTTATTGGCGAACTAGACTGCAATGAGTGCAGTGGTAGAACTTAGTTACTATCACTAAAATTATACTTTTTTTTTGTGTGTTTTGTTTTTGTACCTAAAGGGGTGTTGCAATCCCAAAAAAAGCTCTTTAGTTCTTCGAGGCATGATAAAAAAAAAACAGAAGAAAAAACTTGATGCGTAACTGCTCTCGTTCCATTGCTGCGGCTGTCCTGGTGATTCCGGTAGATGAGTTTAGCGTTCAACCATCACGTGACCCTCCAGCCAATCAGAGGCCGCAGCTGCAGGCTGTGATTGGCTGGAGAGTCACATGAAAACTGAGCAGGGAGGTCAGCTGCCGGGATTACCGAGACGGCCGCAGCGATGAAACAGGAGTGCTTACTCATTAAGTTTTAGGGTATGTTCACACAATGTACTGCGGCGCGTACAGTACGCACCGCATTACATTGTGTGTTTCGGGAGCCCGCGCTAAAAGGCGCGTACCCCCGTGGCGTGGGGGGGGGGCCACAGCCTGCCGGCCCCATAGACATGCATTGCTCGCGGCGCGTATTCGCCGTAAATAATTGACATGTCACTTACGTCCCCGCGCATACAATAGGATCGTATTGTACGAGCCGGGAGATGAGGCGTAATCCATAGTTCTTTATGGATTACTGTAATTATGGGGCTCATTTCCCCGCGTATAAAGTGCAGTACGCTGCGAAATGCGCCCCAAAATAAGCCGTGTGAACATACGCTTATATTTTTGTCTTCAAAGTTTGTAATGCCCTAATGCACTAGAAAGCTGGATTTTAGTGACTGAGCACCACTTTAAAGGGCTGATAACACCATAAACATTGATGGCATATGGATAAGATATACTATTAATGTGTAATAGGTGCAGGTCCACGAGGTCTCAATAACCAACCCCTGAAAGATTTCGTTCAGAGTGGAGAGTCAGTCACGTTTGTGTTCAATTCTCCATTCTGTTCTGTGGAAGTTTCGAGTACAGTTGAGCGGTGTGTTTGGCCGTGCATAGAACAGAATGGAGAGTCGACAAGCGTGACAAACTCTCCCTTATGAACAGAGACTTTCAGGGGCCCGTTTCACAAATAGATGCGGGTCCCGCCTCTGGGACCCACAGCTATAGGACATTTATGGGATACCCTATGACTGTGCCATCAAAGTGTGAAATGGGAACATCCCTTTAAGAAACCTGGATAATGAACTTAATGACACTAAGCTTTTCAGAACCCTGAAGTGCATTTGAGTGTATAAAGAGGGGGAAAAAACCACGTATGTCCTAATCGATAAAGAGGAAAGGACAAAAGGAACCTCCTAAATATCTCTGCTAGGTCAAAAGTATAATTATCAGCTGCATACTTGACCCTATTGGTTATAAAGTTGTAATCATCATACTATCTGCTGTTCTCAGTCTATAGTATAGTTTTTTCTTGTATATTTTATGTTTTTGTATGTTTTTGTGTTGAGGGGTGTGTGTTGTTTATTTGTTTTTTTTCTATTTGTGCAGGTTTAGGCCGTGTTCACACGGCTTATTCACGGCGGATTTGTGAGCCGGATTGCGCTCGCAAATCCGGCGTGAATAAGGGGCGGGGCCGGAGCGCGGCGGGGGCGCCGCTCCCCGGCCCAATAGACTGTCATTATCTACGGCGCGTACGCGCCGTAAATAATGTGCATGTCACTTTCTCCCCGCCCCGCGGATTTGCCGAGCGGGAAGGAGCGACGCAATCCACTGTTCTCTATGAGAGCAGTGGATTACCGTAATCACTTCGACGGATTGGCGCCGCACTGCAGCGCAAATCCGGCGCGGAGTACGGCGCCAATCCGCGGACAAATAAGCCGTATGAACGAGGCCTTAGTGGTACTATCTGAGGGTCTGTTAGTATTTAGGGAAGGGACTTTACAGAGAATAATAGCCTAGGTTTCGATCGGGGTCGCCCTTATTGGGACGGTTACCCCAAATTTGATGGATAGGCAGTTAGGAGGACATGTCTGAAAAATGTCTTGGTCTAAGACTTTTCTTGTTGTCCATAGCAACCAATCAGCGTTCCCCTTTCATTTCATATAGTGTTCTGAAGAAATGAAAAGGGAACCCTGATTGGTCGCTATGAGCTCTGATTGGTTGCTATGGGCAACAGGAAAAGTCTTAGACCAAGATAGTTTTCAGACATGTCCCCCTTAGTGATTTGTTTAGGGGTTTTGTAGGGTCGTTTATTTTAACAGATGTAAATAAGGGTATGTTCACACGGCGTATTGGGGCACGTACTGTACGCGCCATAATACGCCGGGTGTTTTGGAAGCACGCGCTGATCGCTTCCAAAGCACAGGGGGGTCAGCCGGGGGCACATGCACATTCACATGCATTGTCAGCGGCGCGAACAATTGACATGTCAGTTCTCTCCTCGGGCGTATGATACGATCGTATTGTACGCCCAGGGAGACGAGGTGTAATTCATAGTTCTCTATGAGAGCTATGAATTACCGTAATTGTGGCGCGCATTTCACAGCGTATAAAGCGCAATAGGCGGCGAAATGCACACCGCAATTATGCATTGTGAACATACCCTAAAAGCTATTTTTTTAGGTTTGTTTGTATAGAGAAGGGGAATGGTTGTATTATTACATAAAGTGCTTTTCAGGTGTCTGGCAAAGTCTAACAACTTGTGGCACATGGGTTGCCACCAAGCTTTGCAGAGTCCTGGTAGGGAAGTCTGTTTGCAGAAATATTGGAGTATAATGAGACTAAGAACTGACAAGCTGACAACCATGTATGGTCTCTATAGTAGGTACCAACAGCACTAATCCATAGGGATGAAAATTAAGTGATTCTAAGCTCCCTGCACCCAACGGGCAAAATATCGAAAAGGAAGCAGGATCCAATGGGTTATGACAAAAGGGGGGGGAAAAAAGGAGTAGAAATGGAGGAATAAAGGTGTTTTGGTTTGTTTTTTTTTGTTTTGTTTTTTTCACTTTTGTCATAACCCATTGGATGCGGATTTCTTTTTGATTTTCTTGAACCATGTATGGTCTGTCTTTTATAAAACCACTATGGGAAAAACACAGAGGACAATTTATGGACGTATATGTGTAGGATATTTCTATTAATTTTCTTTTTCCTTTTTTTTTTTAGCAATGACAGATGTGTACTCCATGATGGGGAAATCTGTGCGACTTTACTGCCTCGGTGACTGTGATCCCACAGCGGTTCCCTCCAGCACAGAATTCATATTGCCCTTGTTGCAGAGTGCGTCCCGTCTTCCCCCAAAAAACCCTGGGAAGAGCTTCACAGGTAAAGACCTCCTGTGGTGTAGCACAATACCCTTCTGTTTAACCAGTCCTTGTACCCTCCATTCATTGTTAACTGAAAAATTATCTGAACAATAACCTTAAAGGGGTTTTGCCAAGAAGTGAGTTCCTCACCTAACAGGCTGATACTCCCCTCTTGAGGCTTGAAAAAGGGGCGTTGTGTTTAAAAACACAAGTACCTCCTATTTGATGTCATCGCTCCATCTCCAATGCACATTCCTGATACTCAGTCTCCATAATTGAGCAAACATTGTTTTGCTAATCCACACAGGATAACTGTACTGTGCACAAGCTATATGCGTTTTATTTCTCCCTCTTATCTGCACAGGAGAGAAGATAAGCTCAGCAGGCAGCCATCTTTCATTCCTTCACAAAGGGGGAGAGGGAGGGGGGCTGAGCACAGAGCCAGGGAGCGTCTACATGTTTACTCAGATAATTACATTACAACCAGTGGATTCTCTATACAAAAAACACAACATCTTTCTCCCCAGTCCCTTCAAAGCTGGTTCATGTTCCCTGCCATCAGATAAGAAGTGCAGACAAAGCAAGCACGGCCAGATCAGCTCCTGTCAGCTCCTGGTGGTGTCTTAATGTAAACTGTCAGGAAACCAAGGGCATCTTAGTCAGGCTGTAGATCTCACAGGCTTCACTTTTTTAATGACATATATTTAGAAAAGTGATTAAATACCCACTTTGGAGGATCCCACGTCCACATTAGATCGTGGTAAAAACCCCTTTAAAGTTGTTGTTCCCATGAGGTCTTTTCAGTGCTGCAGGTCAGCATGTAACTTGCTATAAGCTGACTGTCTCAGCTTATGGGTTAGGGCGGCACTTGTGCCAGACCTCCCCATTCATTTCATTGGGAGTTCCAAATTATAGCGGAGCACACTCACTCAGGTATATTCAGAACTCCCCTAGAAATTAATGGGGAGGGCCGCCTTGGAGTGCTGAAAAGAGCTCATAGGAACATCTCTTTAGATGGCATGTGAACCTTTAAGGCAATGTTCACACGGCTTATTGCCGACGTAATTGCGGGGACGGATTTCGCCCCGCAATTACGCCGGCAGCCGTGCAGAGGCGAGGGGCCGGCCCCATTGACATGCATTGCTCGCGGCGCGTATTCGCCGCAAGTAATTGACATGTCACTTATCTCCCTGCGCATACAATACGATCGTATTGTAAAAGCAGGGAGAGGAGACGTACTCCATAGTTCTCTATGAGAACTATGGATTACCGAAATTTCGGCGCGCATCTCGCTTGTGTTAGAGCGCAAATACGTCGCGAAAGGCGTGCCGAAATGTGCCCGTGTGAACATAGCCTAAGGGTATGTTCACATGGTGTGTTGGATCCGTTTTGGATCCGAAAAACGCATTCAACATTGCTGCAAAAAGCATCCAACACACAGCTCTTGGATAGTGTTAAATAGGGCGCCTGCTGCGTCTTTCAGATCAAGAATTGACATGACAATTCTTTGAACAAATCCGAAAAGACGCATCACTAAGTCGCATGTGAACACGCATCGGCGATCACTCGTCTGAACGCTGATGCGTGTTTTACAGTGAAAGCAATCACACTGCACATTGTTAGATGCGTGTTTGGGCCCGTTTAGGGTCTGAAACACGGATCCAAACACGCATCTAAAAATGGATCCCAACACGTAGTCAATGCGCCATTTGAATATACCCTAACACTCTCTAATTTCATTGGCTTCAAGTTGAAATTAGAAAAGAAGGTCTTTTTTTTTTTTTTCAATCCAGAAACAGCGCCACCCTGTTCGATTGGTTGTGTCTAGTATTGCAAGTCAACCACTGCTCTGTTCAAGCACTGACCTACCCTATTGTGCGTCTCCAGTTCTTTGATCACTTTCCTCTGTACTTTGACTCCTTTGCAGATAAATTATTTTATATCTACACTTCCGGACCCCCAGGCCTCCCCAAGGCTGCCATCGTGGTGCATAGCAGGCGAGTATGAGACTCCGCACTACACAAGGTGCACAAATCACTGCGGCTCCGTGTATTTACTTGTCCTTTCTTTGCAGATATTTCCGCATGGCCGCCTTGGTGCATTATGGCTTCGGCATGCGATCTGATGATGTGGTTTATGACTGCCTTCCATTGTACCACTCCGCAGGTAATCATACAGCCTTCAGTGCACTGGGTACCACTGCCATCTTGATTTATACTCATAAGGCAAAACTGTAACTTTTACCTTTTTGGTCTTTACAAAGAGCATTTTCCTTCAAGGGCATCAGTTACATAAATAGAACGACCTGACAGAGCTGAGCTATTGGGGAGGAGGCGGTGTGTGCATTTACTCTCATCTCAATTGAGGTGCGTATTGGAGAGCTTTGTACAGAGAGGTCATTCTGAAGGCATGGAGTAGGCACATTTGCGTGCGCCTGCTTGGTACCTCCAATTGGCCAAAAAGGCTCATTCGGGGATATACGAATATAGTGCACATGAGATTTGTATACCTCATGTGCAGGTGCACCCACAAGCTCACATCTTGTGTCCCTATTTGAAGAGAACCTATGAAGGATGTCTATGAATTAAAGCTTTGGTGCATCCTTTAGTCATACTAATGGGTAATTGCATCTACAAAAGAGGAGCTGAAGAGAACAAACCTTCTGGTTCTGTGAAGTCCCAGAGAGTAAATCACACGATTCATCTCAGCAGATTTAAAGAGGATCATGTGACCAAATCCGTGACCTTTGCAGATGCTGCAATCGGTTTGGGATCACGTGATGCTTCTGAGCTGCTGACTGGCCCAGATGAGTCCTTTTCGTACACCATGGGACTCCACAGAACTAGGAAGTGCTTAACAGGACGCTTCTGTTAGAAAAAGGTATTTTTGTTAAAATCAATATTTCTGGAAATCATTTCTTATTTTTTTTTAAAGAATTTTTGGCAGTATTTTTTATATATTCGCAATTCTATGCGATTAAAAATTACATGTAGCTGTGATAGTGAAGAGTGAGAACTCCTGAATAGCAGGACAGACTAACCTTGTTTTAGGGAAGTTGCTGCTTATCTGCATGTAGACTGATTTCAGTAATAACATAATGCTGGCTCTATTGTTCCCTGGACAAGCTGTGTTTTAAGCTTCACTAATCGCAGGGCGTGAGGGGGAGCAATCAGGTTTGGATAATGGGTTAATCTTTTCTGCTCTGGGGGAGTTTCCAGCTTTCTTGCCTCTTACCAGGTCCTGCTGATAACACTTACACCTCTCAGGCCCTTAATGGACCTGGAAGAGAACCAGCAAGTAATCCACACTGTCGCTATCGGAGCTCACAGAGGGAAAGTCTGGCAATATGTCTTATTTGCCTAGGGCACCAGAAAAACTGGTCTCTGTCTTGGGCAAGGTACTGGCTATAAGGATTAGAAGCCTTTGATGGAGATTTTTGGGGTGTTCCTTCCTTGAATAGACCTATTTGGCTTATATCCTGTTGCAAGGCTTTTTAAAGGGTTAGACATTATAAAGAAGCTGTATCCCACCGGTCACACTATTGAAGTCTGTACTCCCTGAGTGTATACACTAGTAGTCAGGGGTCTGCCATGCTGGCAGTTCCTCTTTAAAGTGACAATTGCCTTCGTATTCAGGTGAAGTCTAACCTACCTGCATGGCTGTGTTTCTTAGGTAACATTGTTGGAATGGGACAATGTATGATCTTCGGGATGACGGTTGTAATCAAGAGGAAATTCTCAGCCTCACGGTTTTGGGATGACTGTGTAAAGTATAACTGCACGGTAAGGATTCTTCAATTATTGCATGAGATATGCAGATATGCGTGTACTATCATCAGTGTTAAAGGGGTTCTCCGCCTCAGACTATTCTTATCTGGAATAAGAGTCTTTTGCCAATAAGCTGATCACCAAGTATTCCCTTGACATTAACGCCAGCAAAATTTTTTATAAGGGGCCCGGGTTTTTGACTGGGGGGCTGTAGGGTTTATATATGTTTTAAGTATACAGCTGTCCCAGGTTTCGAACGGGATGGGGACTTAGGTTTGTTTTAAGTTGAAATTTTTTTTGAACAGGTTGATTTATTACATGTAAATCCAGCCAAAAAAGGTTTTTTTGTTTTGTTTTTGGGTAGTGCAGGGGAAAGGGGTTTTTCATCTGTTTTGCTGCTGGGGCCCGTGGGGGATTTTTCCCCATGTGCTGCTGTGGCTGCTGGAACTTGTCATCCACAGCCCCTATTTTTGTGGGAAAATTGGGAAATACAAGTGCTGCATTTCCCCTAAATCTCGTTTATAAAGGGGACAGATGTAAGTTGCGGACTGCCTGTAGTTTATTGGCAAACCTGATAGGAAGTGTTCAATGTCTCTACAGCGCCTCCACAGGGGGAGAGGTAAGTATTAGGGTATGTTCACACAGCGTGATGGGTCAGTGTGGACATACGTTCTAAGGTGGTGTTTGGGTCCCTCTGACGGGCCCAAAAAACGCATTAGCAATGAGCAGTGTGATTTTACACTGCTCACAATGTAAAACAGGCATCGGCTTTCAGACAAGTGATTACCGATACGTGTCGCATTGGGTCTTTCAGATCCTTTTTTCAGATCTGTTCCAAGAATTGTAATGTCCATTCTTGGTCTGAAAGACGCAGCAGGAGCCTTATTATAAACTATAGGGTGCGATCCTGCTGCATCCAATACGCAGCTGCATGTTGGATCCGTTTTGGATCGCCGCTGCGTTTTTGGATGTGATTTTCGGATCAAAATTCGGATCCAAAAATGCTGTGTGAACAAGCCCTAAGCCCTAAAAATTTTTTTTTTTTTTTTTAATTTTTCAAAAGTCTGGGGGGGGTTTTTTTCATTTGTTTTGCTGTCTTTGCCCCCCGTTAAAAGATTTATCTGTGTTGCTGTGGCATGCTGGCCTTTCATTCCCCCCTCTATTGCGGGAAATTGAATACAGTGCCAGCATGCCCCATAAATCTCCGTTATAACTAGGGGACAGATGGGACTTGGAACTGTGTAAGTTGGGGACTGCCTGTAATTTATTGGCAAACCTGGTAGTAAGTGTTCAATTTCCTTAAAGCGTCTCCACGGGGGGAGAGAGGGAGCTAAGTGTTTGGGTCCGTTTAGACAATGAGCAGTGTGATTTTTACATTGCCTTTACTTTGAAACACGCATCGGTGTTCGGTCGAGGGATCGGCGATGCGCGTCTCATTCCGTCTTTCGGATCCGTTCCAAGATTTGTCCTGTCAATTCTTGATCCGAAAGACACAGCAGGAGCCCTATAATAAACTATAGGGTGGGATCCTGCTCCATCCAACACACATCCAAACACGCAGCTGTGTGTTGGATCCGATTTTGAGATCCAAACCGGATCCAAAAACGCTGTGTGAACAAGCCCTAAGTCGGAACAGGTAGATTTATTAAATGTATCGCCAACACAAAAGTTCTTTTTTTTTCAGTTTGGGATAGTGCAGGGAAGGGTTTTTACATTTGTTTTGCGGTCTGTGACCCTGTTAAGAAGATTTCACCCTATTTTAACCTCATGGGCTCCTGTGGCATGCTGGAACTTGTCGTTCCACAGCTACTATCTGCTGTGGAATATGGAACTACAAGTGCCAGCATGCCCCATAAATCTCCAGTTGTAACTATGGGACG
Source organism: Phyllomedusa bahiana (assembly GCA_025379985.1). Taxonomy (NCBI): domain Eukaryota; kingdom Metazoa; phylum Chordata; class Amphibia; order Anura; family Hylidae; genus Phyllomedusa; species Phyllomedusa bahiana. The sequence goes on from JAODAL010017153.1 coordinate 40,246, forward strand.
GATGTAAGTTGCTACTCTCTATTCTGTGGCCAAGGGATGGTTTCTTGACATTAGTCCCCCCCCACTATTATCTCTGAGCACAGTTAGGTTTTCTAAGTCGGAGAACCCCTTTAAGATCCCATTACAGGTTTTCATAAACATGGCTGCTTTGTGCACAGATTGTCCAGTACATCGGTGAGATCTGCCGCTATCTCCTGAACCAACCGTTGCGGGAGAATGAGTCCAAACATCGAGTGCGCATGGCATTGGGGAACGGGCTGCGTCCCGCCATCTGGAAAGAGTTCATGTCGCGGTTCAAGATCCCACAGATCGCCGAGTTTTACGGGGCTACAGAATGTAATTGCAGTTTGGGTAACTTCGACAACAACGTAAGCCTGGCGTGTGTGATTGTGAACAGCGGGAGCAGAGTAGCCCTCGTTTTACCGCAAAGGTGACCGGTCCCTGTGATTTATAGGTTGGGTCCTGCGGATTTAACAGCCGCATTCTGCCCTTCGTGTACCCCATCAAGCTGATGAAGGTCAACGAAGAGACTATGGAGCTTATCCGCAGTCCAGAAGGTCTATGCATCCCGTGTCAGCCAGGTAAGTGCACATCGGTGTCTTCAATGAATTATGTGACACCCCTTTAGTACATAGACAGATGAAGGATCTGCCTGCCCCATTCAGGACCCTCTAAACAGGGAGCAGCTACAAAGAGTATAGTTCGCTCTGAAGGACCCTATAGGTCCGTGGTTGCCCAGCAAGTGCCAGCTGATGTCTGGTACTATTGGTCAGTCCTACCCTAGGGAATGGGACGGTGCTTCAGTACCAGGCACAGCCTATCTCCTATAATCTACTAATGATGACTATACAGCTCTTCCTCCTGACCCCTCTCCTCTATACACATCCAAGTTTATCTCAGTGAACATCTATTCCTCCCAGAAACCGCACACACACATTTATGTGTTTTTATCCCTTGTCTGGTGCTATGAGAAAAAAGTCAACTACATATACAATCTTCATGGGGTCAGTTTGACCTCTATGGTACCCGAGAAGAGTTAAAGGGGGTGTCTGGTTAATTTTTATTAAAGGAGTTTTCTCATCCCAGTGATTGGCTTTAAACATGTAGGCAAAAGCAAAGCCTCCATTCTGTTCTATGGGAGTTCCCAGTACAGGGGAGCGCTGTGTTTTCCATTCTGTTCTGTGGGAGTCAGGGCCACCAACAGAAATTTCAGGGCCCCATACAGCTGAAGCACATGCCCCCCCCCCCCTCCCCCTGTAAAACCTGCCCCCTGCAACCTGATCGCCCCGCCTCCAGCAACCCGATCGCCCCGCCCCCAGAAAAAAAAAACCCTTTAAAAAAAGGCCTTCGGATTTAAAATGGCCCATTTTACCCAAAATTTTCAGTATGAAAAAAAAAGAAATGTATTGTGTATTTAACAATAGCAAGGGAGTAAATAATCTTTTCTGTTTTCATATATCATAGCCCACAGGGTAAGTAGCCCCAATCCATATCCCCCCCCATACAATATCCCCCCCATTTTTCCCCTTGGTAAAGGCCCCTTTCCCCACCTTCAAAAAATAAACACCAGAAAGGAAAGTAAGATTTGTAACTCCTATCACAGGGTCAGGTGTTTCCTCATTTACAATCAGGGACCATGTAGGGCTGCCACAAAACAAACATGATTTTTAAACTGCAACACCCCATATTGAGACTACATAGGGGTCGACCCCAGTTTTGGGTCACTTTCACATTACAGTGAATACAACACTAAACCCTTTATAGAAGTAAAAAAACCCCCTAAAAATTCCGGACTCCCCCGGGGGGACTTTTTTTATCTGATGAGTCTTTTTCTCTTCTCTCTTTAGTTTTTTCTCTTTCCCTTTCTTATCCATCTTTTCCCAGGGGGGAAGGGGGGGAACTTGTCCGGCCACCACTCATCCCTGAAAAAATTTACACAAAAAATATCTTAAAAATCCTAAATTTTCCCCCGGGGCATCTCTTTCCAATTCCCCCTTTTTACAAACTTCCAGTGGTGGGAGAGGGGGGGTACAGGCCTTAACTTCGGGGCCCTATTTTCCTTAAAGGGGTTGGAGGGTGGGGGGAAGGGGCTTAAACCCCCCCGGAGATTAGGGTACAATATGGGCTCTCCCCCCACAATTACATTCCAAGTAGGTTTGAAAAAGACCCTAGGTAGGTTGGCAAAAGGGGAAAAGGCCCCCCCGGTAAATTTTAAAAGGGCCCCCATTTAGGTAGGGAGCCCCCCCTGGAAAAAGTTGGTTTGGCCAGCCCCCGGTTGGTTGGGTTGGGAGGTAATTAGCCCCGTTAGATAAGCAGGGCCCCAGGGTTTGGCAAGTTTATAGGCTTTCTTTTAGGTTGGTTTGGGCCCCGTTAGGTAGGGGTTTTTAGGTTGGTGGTTTTCCCCCGTTGGTAAGCTGTAGGTAGAAGGGGCCCCCCTTTTTATTGGCTGCAAGCAGTTAGGGGACCCCCCTTTTGGTTTGTATACAGGCTTTAGGGTTTCCCCCCTTTTGGTAGTTTAAGGGTTAGGGGTCTCCCTTTTGGTTTTGTATAAAGGCAGTTAGGGGCCCCCTTTAGGTTTGTATTCGGTTTGGGGAGGGGCCTTCCCTTTTGTTGTGTGCCCGGAAGTCGGGGCCTCCTTTTGCTTTGGGGTGCTGGTTTGAGTCCCCCTTTTGTTTGTAGGTAGGGCAGGGACCCCCTTAGGGTTTTTTTGGTTGTTTAGGGGCCCCCCTTTTGTTTTTTAGGGGAGTCAGGGCCCCCTTTTTTGAGGTTTGGTAGCGTAAAGGGGCCCATTTTGAGTTAGGTAGCGTCAAAGGGCCCCTTTGAGTTAGGGAGCCCCGGGCCCCCTTTTGGGTTTGGTTTGGGTAAAGGGGCCCCTTTAGAGTTAAAGGGGGCCCCGGGGCCCCCCTTTTGAGTTAGGTGGCCTCAGGGCCCCCCCTTTTGAGTTTTGGTGGCCTCAAAGGGGCCCCCTTTTTGGGGTTAGGTGGCCTTTAGGGGGCCCCCTTTGAGTTAGGTAACGTCAGGGCCCCCCCTTTAAAGGAAATTTGGGAGCGTCAGGGCCCCCTTTAGGATTTTGGTAAATGTCCCGGGGCCCCCCTTTTGGGGTTAGGGTAATGTCAGGGCCCCCTTTGGATTAGGGTAAAAAGTCAGGGGGCCCCCCTTTTGGATTAGGGGAATTTTCAGGGCCCCTTTAGGGGTTAGGTTGGTCAGGGCCCCCTTTTTGGTTAGGGGTTTGCGTCAGGGCCCCCTTTTGGATTAGGTGCGTCAGGGCCCCCCTTTTGGATTTGGGTAGCGGTTTTAGGGCCCCTTTAGGTTTGGGTAAAGGCAGGGCCCCCCTTTTGGATTAGGGGGAAAGTCAGGGCCCCCCTTTTGGTTTTGGTAGCGTCGGGCCCCCTTTTTAGGATTTGGGTAATGTCAGGGGCCCCCCAAAAGGGTTAGGGTAAAAGTCGGGGGCCCCTTTTGAGTTTTGGTAATGTCAGGGCCCCCTTTGGGTTAGGGTAATGTCAGGGCCCCCTTTAGGATTAGGGGGAAAAGAGGGCCCCCTTTAGGATTGGGGAAAGTCAGGGCCCCTTTTGGATTTGGGTTTAAGTTAGGAACCCCTTTTGGATTAGGTATAAAAATAAAAACAAAAACAAACAGCCAATTACCTGGGGGGGCCCCGCTTTCCGCTTTCCCCGGGGGCTTCCCGGGCTTTCTGCTGCCCCGCCTTTGGTGGCGTGGGGGAAGTGACGGGCCCCCGCGCCCCCTACGTCCCCCAGTAGGGGCCGGCACCCCGGCGGGGGTGAGGGGCCCAACGCCTTATCCTGCCCGGGAGATCAGCGGAGCGCAGGCTAAATGGGGCTGTGCTCCCAGGGCACCGCGCAGCCCCGGGAGTTGGGGACATTAGTCCCCGACTAGGGCCCGGGTTTTCTGAGGGGCTCGGGACACAGGGGGCCCCGGCGTGCCCGAGACCGGGAAAGCGGGGCCGGGCCCCGGGGGGGAAAGGCGGGACTGCCTCCGGGGCCCCCCAGGAGTCGGGGGGCCCCCCACTGCGGGCCAGTCCGAGCCTGGTTCGGCGCCCGCCCCCGCCCCGGGCCCCCCTCTGTCATGAGGAAAAATGTTTTCGCCCTGCTTTTCAGGGGGGCCCCCTTATTCCACCCGGGGTCCACACAGGAGGTACCCCGGGTGTACTCCCCCGTATGGCGGCCCCCGATGGGGGTTACAAGTACAGGGGGAGCGTGTTTTCCCTCCATTCTCCTCATGGGGTACAAAAATACAAGGGGGGCGCTGTTTTATCTCCATTCTGTTCTATGGGAGTTCCCAGTTTCAGGGGAGCGCTGTGTTCTCCCCCATTCTGTTCTTGGCAGTTCCCAGTACAGGGGAGCGCTGTGTTCTCGCCCCTTTGTTCTATGGGAGTTCCCCGTACAGGGGAGCGCTGTGTTCTCTCCCTTTTTGTTTATGGGGAGTTCCCCGTACGGGGAAAACACTGTGTTCTCTCTTTTCTTTTTCTATGGGAGTTCCCAGTAAAGGGGAGGGGCTGTGTTCTATGGGAGTTCCCGTACAAAAAGGGGTGCTGTGTTCTTCCATTTGTTTTATGGGAGTTCCCCGTACGGGGAGGGCTGTGTTCCCCTCCATTCTGTTCTATGGAGTTCCCCAAAGGGGGGGCGCTGTGTTCTCCATTTTGTTCCCATGGGAAATTCCCCGTATGGGGGAGCGCTGTTTTTCTCTCCATTCTTTTTTATGGGATTTTCCCCGTTTAAAAGGGGAAACACTGTGTTCTCTCCATTTGTTCTTTGGGGGTTCCCCTATGGGAGGGCGCTTTTGTTCTTTTTCCCTTCTGTTTTATGTGAGGGTTCCCCGTTCAGGGGAGTGCTGTGTTCTTCCTTATGTTTTTATGGCAGGGTTCCCCGTTTCGGGGGGCGCGGGGTTCTTTTTCCCTTTTGTTTTATGGGGGGTTCCCGGGGTAAGGGGAGCGCGTGTTTTTTTCCATTCGTTCTATGGGGTTCCCCGTACAGGGGGTGCTGTTTTTCTCTCCATTTGTTCTATGGGGGTTCCCCGTTTCAGGGGGGGGCGCGGGTTTTTTCTCCATTCTATTCTATGGGAGTTCCCCGTACAGGGGGGCACTGTTTTTCTCCCCCATTTTTCCTTCTTTGGGGTTCCCCGTACAGGGGAGTGTTGTTGTTTTCCCCATTCTCCTCTATGGGGTTCCAGTTTCAGGGGAGCGGGTGGGGGGGGTTTTCTCCATTCTGTTCTATGGGAGTTCCCAGTACAGGGGAGCGCTGTGTTCTCTCCATTCTGTTCTATGGGAGTTCCCAGTACAGGGGAGCGCTGTTTTCTCTCCAATCTATTCTAAGGGAGTTCCCAGTACAGGGGAGGGCTGTGTTCTCTCCATTCTCCTCTCTGGGAGTTCCCAGTACAGGGGAGTGTTGTGTTCTCCCCATTCTCCTCTATGGGAGTTCCCAGTACAGGGGAGCGCTGTGTTCTCCCCATTCTGTTGTATGGGAGTTCCCAGTACAGGGGAGCGCTGTGTTCTCCCCATTCTGTTGTATGGGAGTTCCCAGTACAGGGGAGCGCTGTGTTCGCTGTACTCAGAACTCCCATAGAACAGATTAGAGAGTCGTGTGCAGATGTGACCAGCTCTCCATTCTAAGCTGAGACTTTGAGGGGCTCATTCCAAATTTAGATGGGACCTGCAGCTATCAGACTGTGATGGGATATTAATAGTATTTGGTGGGGACGCCCCTTTAACTGACATTTATCTAATGTGAATGACCCCTTTTAGTCGTGGTCCCCTGCACATTGTAAAAGCAAGGATTTAACCATGTGTCCGCCTTCACAGGTGAACCTGGGCAATTGGTTGGTCGTATTGTCCAGTCAGACCCACTGCGAAGATTTGATGGTTACGTGAACGAGTCGGCCACTAATAAGAAAATCGGCAACAATGTTTTCAGACATGGAGATACGGCTTATCTGTCCGGTGAGAGCTCTACCCAGAATTTGGTGCAATCTTTCTTCTTAGGCCTCCTGCTTTCTGACCATGTCTTATCACTGCAGGCGACGTGCTGGTCATGGATGAGCTGGGGTATATGTATTTCCGGGATCGTACAGGTGACACATTCCGATGGAAAGGGGAGAATGTGTCCACCACAGAGGTGGAAGGAATCCTTAGCAGACTCCTCGACCAAGCCGATGTGGTGGTCTATGGAGTAGAGGTGCCAGGTACGTGTTCATTTTTCTTCCTGGATCTGAGAAACAAGGGATTGTTGTTACATAGTACAGACACGTGTCCATCAAGTTCAACCAAGGGTGGGGAAAATATGGTTGAAGAGAGGGAGACAAGGAGTTCAAGCCCAGCCTCCCCACTGGTGAATGCCCTGAAACCCACAAGGCAAGAACCAATCTGCTCCAGGGAAAACCCCATCTCTGACCCCCCAGAGCCGCCACCGGCCAGATCCAGACATACTCTCCAAAAGGGGGGGAGGGGGCATGGCTTACAATACGCATTAATAAATCCTTTATGTTTCCCAATGGTCCAAAAGGTCATTCTAAATCCTTCTCTCTATGAAACTCTCCTCACCTGTGTTACTCGCCAAGCTGGCATCAAGCTTCCGGCAAGGCCGGCTTCAGTCCACCCCTCCGGGTTATAATTCGTTTAAATAGCCCGAAAAACGCCTTCGTCTCACTCTTTCCCTCTGGAGATTGAATCCTATTTACTCCAGCCGAAGGGAATGTCCTTTTGTCTTTTGAGGGGGCTTTACATGAAATAATTTTTCCCCATACTTTTTGTAGGGACCATTTATATAAATTAATCATGCCCCACCCCCCTTCAAAGACCTTTTCTCAAGACTATATAAGTTCAATTCCACTAACCTCATAACTAAGATGATCCATTCCCCTTATAAGTTTGGTTGCTCGTCTTTGCTCCATTACATCTTTTCTATAAACTGGGGCCCAGAACTGAACAGTATATTCCAAGTGAGGTCGCACCAATGCTTTGTACAGCGGTAGAATTACATCCTTGTCCCGCGAGTCCAGGCCTCTTTTAACCCCTTAAGCCGAACGCATTAAAAGTAGTTAATGACCAGAACATTTTTTTTAGTTTTTGCCTCCTTGCATTTCAACAGTTGTAACTTTTTTATTTTTTCAATGACTCAGTTGGATGAGGCCTCGTTTTATTTGGGACAAGTTGTACTTTATGGGGGAATAGTTTAAATTCACTTATAAATAATAGCATTTTTTTTTTTTATTTAAAAATTTTTGGGGGTTGTTTTTTTGTTTTTTTGTTTTTTCACACCATTCACATTTCACACTTAATAACTTGTTAGATTAATTCTACAGGTTATTACGGTCGTGTGGATACCAAATATGTGTAGGTTTTTTTGTGCATGTAATTTATACACAATTATTTTTTATTAAATATTTATTTTTATTTTATTTTTTTTATTCTTTTTTTTTTTACACTTTTTATGGTTTTTTTTACTTTTTTTTTTTACTCCCCTGAAGGGAGAACTGTTTAACATTTTTTTAAAAATTTTTTTTACACTTATTAATGTATTAGCATATTCATATATGCTAATACATTCTAACCTGTGTCAGTCTGACACAGGCAATAATTAGGACAGCACAATGTGCGTCCTAGTCACTGGCTTGATACACAGACAGCTCTGGGGCCACTCTAGATCCCCATGGCTGACTGTGCAGCCATTCCCCGGGCTCTGTCAGGTCACCGGGTGTTCCGATCACCCGACAGAGTAGGGGAACCCTTTGATTGCGCTGCGGTAACGCACTGCCGCAATCAAAGGGTTAAAGCACCGGGTTGCGGAGGTTTCTTCCGCTCCCCGGTGCTTGCAGGGGATGCTCTGGGATCAGGGCTGTGTAGTACAGCCCCGATCCCAGCGCAATTGTGGCGCCGGGTGCCGCAAACCCCGATGTCTGCAGCGATGTCTAAAGACGTCGCTGCAGACGAACGAACTGCACCAGCCGAAGTCGGCGGGCGGTCGTTAAGGGGTTAATACACGCCAATATCTTGCTTGCATTAGAGGCAGCTGATTGACTTGTATGTATGTTTTGGGGGGGTTTTTTTGTCTCCGAATTAAAACCATCTCTTCTTTGGTTTCCAGGAACGGAAGGGAAAGCTGGAATGGCAGCAATTGTTGACCCCGATCATAAAAGTGATCTTGTAAAGTTTGTCAAAGACCTTAAGAAGTCGCTACCTGGGTATGCACACCCTGTTTTCCTCCGATTACTGGCAGAGGTGAACAAAACAGGTGAGTACCCCATGCACACTGTAGAAATAAATATTGTATGTGTAATGCAGCCCACCCTCTACCAATGAGGCTACGCTACCATTGCACCTTTAGGGTATGTTCACACAGCGTCTTTGTGCATGCATTTCGCCGCATATTGCACATTATATGCGGCAAAATGCGCGCCGCAATTACGGTAATTCATAGCTCTCATAGTTAATTTCGTCGGGAGAACTGACATGTCAATTGTTTGCGCCGATTACGTGCCGCGAACAATGCATGTCAATGGGTCTGCCGGTCCCACCGTGCTTTGGAAATATGCGCATGCTTCCAAAACACCAGGCGTATTGCAGCACATACTTATACGTGCCGCAATACATCATGTGAACGTACACTTCGGTCTAATAGGTTATTTGTAAAGCTGACAATACTCTTTCGATATCAGTTGGCTGAATGCTGTTTTGGCTAGCATTTCTGTTGCTTCCCCCCCATTGGTATGCACACTTTTTCAGCAGAGCGTGCATTTGTTCTTAATGGTGAGAGGCGAGAGAGCCTCTGTCATACACCTCCCTATGGGAAAAAAAAGATTGAATGCTGCAAAGCAATATGCTTGACCCTTCTTTCCCCTGTTAATGGGAATTTGTCACCAATTTTTTTTTTTTTACTTATTAAAACAAGATACTTATACATATTCTTTTCTTCTTAGCCATTTTCTGATTGTAGATTTCTCATTTCAGTTGTCTATATAGGATTATGGGGGCGGCCATTTTGCCTGCACTGCTTTTAACAGCATTTAGAGAGATGATTTACAGCAGCTTCATGCAATAGAAAAAGAGAGAGAAATCGCTCCCTAGTGAAAGTACTGCGACTTGGATATAGCAGTTAGTATATAATCTCCTATACACTAACCTTAATGAGTTGTGCAGGAAGAGGCACAACACTCAGAAGAGCATTCAGTTCATTGAAGAACTGACAGTGGTGAGAATCGCTGCAGTCTGGTTGCAATGCCCTGGAGCCGTCATGGAGCCAGGTATGTAGATATGCACCTAATGGAATATCCAATGAATTACCACTGGATTCCCGTAGTTCCACAACCCAAATGACTGCTCTGTTATCAAGAAATAAAATCCTGATAACTGAATAAAGAGGTTCAGCGCAGTCACTTGGGTTGTTGAACTACGGGAATCCAGCGGTTTAAATTTATTGGATATTCCATTACCTGCACAGCAGCTTCATGGGCATAGGAGCCTGTGAACAGGAGCAGACCCATTGACTTCTATAGGAGAGTGTTGTGGGCATGCTCTGTGACTAAAAACCTTCGTAAAACTGAGTTTTTTTGTCCACTGCCTGTCAAAAGCTGCTGAAAAATGACCGTTTTTTTGGCACCTTTTTTATTAGCAGAAATACATCATTATAATTGCTATAGATTTCTGCTAAAAAAGCACACAAAAAAAACGTCCGCCGCTTTACATAGACTTCAATAGTAAATTTTCTGCTCTGTCGTTTTTTTTGTAAAATGTTTCAAAAATCGACCAACAGCAAAAACGAGCAGAAAAAAGGCGTTCTGTGGAGACTAATAGGAGAGAAAAAAAAAAGTCCTATAAAGTCTATTAGATCTGTTTTCAGTCACCTTTTCAGCAGTTTTAGAAAAAGGAAAAAAATGCTGAAAAAATTACAGTCTGAACAGGAAGTGGCAGCCTGAAGCTGTAGAACCGCCCACAGCCTGAACAGGGAGTGGGAACCTGAAGCTGTAGAACCACCCGCAGCCTGAACAGGAAGCGGGATCCAGAAACTGTAGAACTGCCCACAGGCTGAATGGAAAGTGGGAGTCTAAAGCTGTAGAACCTCCCACAGCCTGAACAGGAAGTGGGAGCCTGAAGCTGTAGAACCGCCCACAGCCTGAACAGGAAGTGGGAGCCTGAAGCTGTAGAACCACCCACAGCCTGAACAGGAAGTGGGAGCCTGAAGCTGTAGAACCGCCCACAGCCTGAACAAGAAGTGGGAGCCTGAAGCTGTAGAACCGCCCACAGCCTGAACAGGAAGTGGGAGCCTGAAGCTGTAGAACCGCCCACAACCTAAACAGAAAGTGGGAGCCTCAAGCTGTATAACTGCCCACAACCTAAACAGAAAGTGGGAGCCTCAAGCTGTATAACTGCCCACAGCATGAATAGGAAGTGGGAGCCTGAAGCTATAAAACCGCCCACAGCCTTAGCTAGGAAGTGGGAGTCTGAAGCTGTAGAACCACCCACAGCCTGAACTTGAAAGTGGGAGCCTGAATCTCCCTTTGGCTCTGTGAAACAGCCTGGTGAAACAACGCCTTTAAGTAACCCTAGAAACAAGTGATTGGTACCAGTGTCTGCTTTAAATGCATTAAAGGGCCCTGTACATTAGCCCTGAGGACATATGCTGCTTAAGTAGCAGTAAGACAGCAGCATTTTTTCAGACGTGGCATTAACAAAAAAAAAAAAAAAAATCCACTCTAGAGAGTTTGAAATGCGCTTAAGATGACAGAAGCCTCGTAATGAAGACCAGCCGCTCGTTCAGGAGCCAGATTTTATTTTTGCCAGTAATTTAGCTCTTGCAGTTCCCTCTTCATCCAGCAGGTGTGACTGTAGCACACGTAGTCGTTCATTGGTATTAACCACATCTGACATTGCGGTCTCCGCCGCTGATCTCCCCTCTGGGACCTGCTACACCTGCTGAATACCGCGCTCCGTGCACCTCGGCATGCCTATTGAAACCATTAGACAGCAGACCCGCCCGTTGATTTTACTGCTTTGCAGGGAGAGGAGAAGCCGCACCTTACTTCCCATATCCCCTTCATTATCTCCTCAGGTACTTACAAATTCCAAAAAACAGACATGAGGAAAGAAGGCTTTAATCCGAAAGTGGTGACAGACGCCTTGTACGTCCTGGATTCCCAGCAAGGAAAGTACATCCGCTTGGACGGTGAAATATATGGAAAGATCCAGTCGGGGAAGCTAAAGCTCTAGTCTCCAGGTTTTGGGGATGTTTTTATTGATTGAGTTTTTTTTTTTTTTTTTAATATTTCATTTTTTTCCACTTTGGCTCTGATCATGCGACACAGGTTGGCCCCCTGGAGCAAGACAGAATTCTTACATCACCGGAGAGTATATTCACATACCAAAGTATTACACATCTGGAAAGTCTAGGCTAATCATGTTAGGGATACAGGACGCAGACCCCGGTGTTTTAAAGGGACGTTTGTTTTTTAAGCTCATTTTTTTTGTAATTTATTTTTTTCAGTCCAGGGCGAGGGGTTTAAGTAGCTGGTACAGATTGTGTCTCCTCTCTCAAACACTCCCGAACTTTTGGCTCGGACGAGACCTCTATTCCTGGCTTAAAGGCGACGACGAAGGGAATATTTACGTGAACTTGTTTTAGACAATACTGTGATCCGAGGAGGGGACGGAACAGGCGTCAGGGACGCCATATTGGAAAATGGAGATGGAAGAACTGGAATCATAGGAAGTTATGTATCATTTGAAGCTGTGAGCTTGTACATAGACCCGCACCAACAGGCGGTATTTATCCGTTTCAGGAGCTCACTGCTTTCCACACTGTCAGCTGTATTGTAATCTGGGTGGGGGAAATGGCTGAACTGACTACACTTATGCCTCTGCCTTCAATGCTTTTCCTGGCAGGAGATATCAAGCCATAACACGGACTTCATAGCCACATTCTGAGCAGCAGCCGCGCGGTGCCCAGGATCCTGAATTGAACGGTTACACCAGAGACTACAGATGAGCCTTATTTCTACTTGGAAACAGCGCCACTCTTGCCACTGATTGCATCTGGTATTGCATCTCCTGTCTATTCAAGGCAATGGGATGAGCTGCCATACCAGGTACAGACTAGAGACATGAGTGGTGCTGATTCTAGCCAAGGTCCTGGACAACCCTCATTTTTGTTTTCTCAACCTGATGTCAATCTTGGATTATTTGTATAGTATCTGGAAATAGTCATGTCAAATGTATTTGTTCCCCTATCACTTCTCTATAGGGCATGGATTCTACAAACGGGACCCTGACAAATTAAAGGGGTTGTCTCACTACAGGGATCGCTGCTTTTTGTATTAAAGGTCTTTCAAAAATAAGCCACTTTGCAATATGTATCCATTAACAGTGTCCTACCTATTCCTAGATATCCCCTCTTGTATGGGCTGCATCAGCTCCTCAGGTCGCTATAGCTACAGACTTGTTTGATCTCTCCTGATAGGCTGCCAACACTGGTTGCTATAGCTACAGACCTGTTTGATCTTTCCTGATAGCTGCGAGCGGTAGCTATACTACAGACTGTTTGATCTCTCTGTAGGCTCCAACACGGTTGCTAAGCTAAGACCTGTTTGATCTCTCCTGTAGGCTCCATGCACGGTTCTATAGCTACAGACCTGTTTGATCTCTCCTGATAGGCTGCTGGAGCTGGTTGCTATAGCTACAGATCTGTTTGATCTCTCCTGATAGGCTGCCAGCACTGGTTGCTATAGCTACAGACCTGTTTGAACTCTCCTGATAGGCTGCCGGAGCTGGTCGCTATAGCTACAGACCTGTTCAATCTCTCCTGATAGGCTGCCAGCGCTGGTCGCTATAGCTACAGACCTGTTAGATCTCTCCTGATAGGCTGCCGGAGCTGATCGCTATAGCTACAGATCTGGTGTCCTCAACAGCTCATCACTGCAGGCCAGTAGAAGCCAGTAAACAAGCCCCTGAATTCAAAAATGAAACTGAAAAAACAGGACTAAGGTAGGATGAATCGATGTAGTGAGACAACCCCTTTAAAGTAATGGTATTTTCTTGTGGTGGCAGCCATCATGTTTTCTCTGCACCGCCCTCAATCTTTCTTACTGAGCAATACTGACTTCTATAATTGTCGGCTAAAGCTGTAGATGTTGGCTGTTGAGACTCTTTATACACATGCACGCTCAACTTGGCTGAGCATGCATGTGTTCTCAAGGAGAGAGGAGAATTAAAGGCTGACGGACACCAGCAGGCTTGTGTCCTAAAAGGACGTGGTATGTTAAAATTTAGCTGCCCCAATCCTTCTTACCCTGATGTCTGTTAGATGGTCAGGTGCTTCAGCCAAAATCGGCAGATTCCATTCTTACGATTCCAAAACGATGGAGAGCCAGCACTAATCGAAATAAGATGGAAACTTTATTGATTCTTTACATTAGGTGAATGTGGCCCAAAAAATTGTCGGGTTAGTGTAGGGACTTGCAAGACATGAGGACCGTTGCTGTCGGTTGCGAGCTTGCGTACCGGGGCCCCTGTACCAACTAATACCTCATATTTAACATTTTTCCAGTATGTCATATTTTTTATCTGCCCAAGAATGCTGGGGAGCGGAGGGTGCCTGTGTTTTGTGTTGGACACCAAGAAAGTGCTGGGCATCCCCCTAATCTAATAGTATGGGTGTCACTAACAGGCGCTCAGCCAGCAGCGTGCACCACACGTATCTGCATGTATAGCACCCGTCTGGATCGCCTTATTTATATGCAAGTGTAGTACCAGCAACCTCTTCCACCCCCTCATACATAGAAGGCTGTGAGTGGTTGTTTTATTGGTATTTTTGCCTTTGTGCAATCTCCCCATGCATTATACTGTGGCTTTTCTGCATCCTGGTGTGAACAGGTATTAAGTTAATGTGCAGTTTTTTATCATCTAATCGTTCCCCTAGCAGTGGTGTGTGTGAGCTGCTGCTCAGCAATTAGCTGCACCTGTTAATTTTTCCCAGGTAGCAATGGGGCCAGAGCTGCCTGCAAACTGGGTTCAGCCCTAGTCCAGCCATTGAGCTGTGAATGTGGCCCAAAAAATTGTCATGTTTTTTGAGTAAGTAATGTCCCATTTTTTTTGTATGTGTTTTTACATTAGGTGATTAATAAAAGGCTGACACGTTTCAGGTTAAAGGGGTTTTGCCACGAAGTAAAATTGACGTGGGAAATTTGCAAACTAAATAATAAACATTTTCACCATTCTCATTATTAAAAATTCTGCACTGTATTAGCTGCTCCTTTAGGGATCCATTGTTTACAGCTCGTCTCCAGGGGATACGACCAGGGGGCTGAGAGCTCCTCAGTCCTGGTCGCACATGCTCAACATCACCTCTCCTCTCAGGCAGCTACTGAGTGTTCAAACCCAGGTGCTGTCATTCAACTCCAGTCCTCTGTCCTCCTTAGTAATTAGTCAAACAGTGCAAATAAATTTTAAAAAAGAAACCTCAATGAGATCTGTGCATTGTTTAAGAGAAAAAAATCCACAGGTTTGGTTCCTGCAGGGATCTGAACCTAGTATCTTTGTGCTGTGAGGCAAAAACATTACCTCTCAGCTACTCACAGCTTTATACATAAACAGACCTTTCTTTGACTACAGAGAGGAAAGGCCTGGTGATGTCATCCTGCTGGGTCACATGATATGCAGTTCAGACAAATCACTCACGCCCCCTTCTGAGCGCACAGAGCTGGACGCAGGAGGTATGATATGAGTTTGTGGCAAAACCCCTTTAACAGCACCCTTAATCGTAGCTGCTAACCCGAAACGTGTCAGCCTTTTATTACGCACCTCGTGTAAAGAATCAATAAAGTTTCCATCTTAGGGTATGTTCACACACAGCTTATTTTCCGGGCATTTTGCCACGTATTGCGCTTTATACGCGGCAGAATCCGCGCCACAATTACGCGTCGTCTCTTCGAGTGTACAATACAATCGTATCGTACGCCCGGGGAGAGATGTGACCTGTGCCGGCCCCCCGTGCTTTGGGAGTACGCACTTATCAGCGCGTGCTTCCAAAACACCCGCCGTATTGGGGAAAGTACTATAAACACCCCAATAAGCCATGTGAACATACCCTTATTTCGATTGGTGCTCCATGGTTTTGGAATCGTAACAGTCTGTTCGACCAGTGGCCTCCTGGGATTAAGCCGCGCACCTCCACATTCGTTTGTACATGCAGTGGTGAGCTGGCTTTTTTACAACACTACTTTCTAAGATTCCAACGTGTATGGCTAGCTGGCTTAAAGGGGTTTTGCCAGGAAATCCCTTTTTGGAAACCTAAACAAAGAGATGACCGCGCTTGTGCAGCTCTCCCACATTCTTGTCTATGGTATGTGAATATACTGGGCATATGCTACATGTTCGGAACTCCCATAGAAATGAATGGGGAGAACTGCGTTAACATGGCCATCTCCCCGTTTTCTCAAAAACCAGCTTATAATGTGCGACGAGTTGTTCTCAGAAGGGATTTTAGCAGATGGTTAAACCCCTTTAAGTGCACCCATAGGATTTTTTTGTTTCATTTTGGGATAAAAAAAAAAAAACGGACACAAAGGGCTTTCTTACAGCTCAATGGCCGGACAATGAATTAGACCCAGTAGCAGGCAGTACAAGCCCTAGTGCTACCTGGGACTTGAATTTTGGTGTCCTGTAAAAGAGGGGTGCAGTAAAAGAAGGATTGGGTGGAGGAGGTGAGTAAGGCTTCATGCACATCCATGTTGAGACTTCCTTGTATAGTAAGCTCCAATGCTCTGCTTTGGTTTGTGGAGCGCAGGATGTTAAAGGGATTGTCCCATGTCATACATTGATGGCCTGTTATAAATATGGTGTGTTTGGGATAAGTGGCAGTTCGGACTGGGTGCTATGCCCACAGTTTTGTTTTTTTTTAGGGGCCCACCCCCCACCACTGTAAATTGTAGATTGCCTCCTTACTTCTCTTCTGAGAATGTATATGGAGTTAAAAAAAAACAACTTTAGGTCTACCATGCTCAGGGGCCCACCCTGGGTTTCCCCTATTCCACTGTGAGTCAGTCCGAGCCCGAGTGCGGATCCCACCTCTGGGAAAGCAAGCTTGGCTGTACTCGGAACCCCCATTGAACTTGTCCATTCTGAAATGGGAGTTTCGGGGACCCATTCTCAAGATAGGTTCAGGTCCCACCTCTGGAAAAGCAAGCTCGGCTGTACTCGGAATCCCCCATTGAACTTGTCTATTCTGAAATGGGAGTTTTGGGGAGCCATTCTCTAGATAGGTGCGGGTCCCACCTCTGGGAAAGCAATCTCGGTTGTACTCGGAACCCCCCATTGAACTTGTCTATTCTGAAATGGGAGTTTCGGGGACCCATTCTCAAGATAGGTGCGGGTCCCACCTCTGGGAAAGCAATCTTGGCTGTACTCGGAACCCCCATTGAATTTGTCCATTCTGAAATGGGAGTTTCGGAGACCCATTCTGGATATAGGTGCAGGTCCCACCTCTGGGATCTGCTCTGTCTCGCTTTGATGGCATATGCCATCAATACGTGAGATAGGGTCCATCAGGTGCCATTAAAGGATTTGTCCCATCATCTTATAATGGCAAAAAATAGAGCTGCGTTCAGTCTGTAATGAACACAGCCTTTGGATTATTGCTTTTGCACGGCTTGTTTGGACCAAAACAGCATCAAAACCTTGCCTGAAACGCGCCTCTTCAGAGGAGGTTTTTTGGCGAGGTTTTTAATACTGTTTACACCCATACAAATTAATAGCCAGGGCAAAAATCGTGCCGAAAAACGCGCCAAGGTTTTGGATGAGGTTTTGAAGCTTTCCATTGATTCCTATGGGGAAAACACCTCTAGAATCGACATGACGCTTTTTTCAGCGTCCAAAACAGCTTCCAAAGAAGCGCCTAATACGCACGTAAAAACCTCATGGTTTTACATAGGAATCAATGAAAATGAACTGAGGGTTTTTGGAGGCTTTTTTTATGCGGTTTTGGGAGCGGAAACTCTACGAAAACAGCATCCAAATAAGCCGTGTTAAAAGACCCTTATTGTGTATAGGCTTGTATGGATCAAGCAGCACCCAATGGGGACAGAAAAGGGCATATGTATCAGGGGTGGGTTGGCTGCATTTGTGGGGCTCTTGAAGGTGATGTCCATTTCTGGTTGCTCCTTACTCCTACATGTGCAGACTCTCCTTTCCAAATCTTCATGGTTAGGAAGAGAGTGGGTATGAGCCCTTCTGTCCTGGGTATAAAACCAGTCCCCATTTTGATTTTTGCAACGGGGTCTACACTGATCTATGTAAACCTCTATGATCTGGGTCTTGAGGTCACCAGTTCTATCTCTTGGTCAGATGAACATTTGCAGACCATGAAGGACTCTTACCAAAGATTTGGATGGGGCTGGCCTTTAAATGTAGCACATAGGCAGCAGGAATAGAGTATTTGTGACTGTACGGACTGATGGGTGTGCCCTTCCTTCAGGCCCGATCATGGGGTCTAGGGATCCTCTGATGGTTCATTCTCTCATCTGGGAAGGTCATGGTTGGTTCGCTGGGTCCTGCACAGAGTGGAGTCCCATGTACACTGCTGAAATCTGCATCGTTATCACCATGAATGTATGTAACTGGCTCTAGATGCAGGGCAGGTCCATATTCCTTATGCACCCAGTCTGATCTGTCCTGGACGGGTCCTTGATCCAACCACACAATGTTGCACACATTTCCCATCCTCATAGTGTAGCTTATAGAAGGAGCCGGTCCTTAAGCCTGACTGTGGTTTATCATTTGTTACCCAGACACCTGAAAGGGAACCTGTCTGTGGTCCCCATGTTATAGAGCAGGAGGAGCTGAGTAGTTTGATCTATAGTTTTTTGGGGAAAGATTCAGTAGAACTTGTATTCAATTGAAATTTCTGCATATTCTGGGTTAAAGAGGTTTTCTCACCATGCAGTTTTGCACTTACTCTGTCTCTTCCGGCTGTGGGTGATTAGCATATTCAACAGTGATTAGCATATCTGACTTCGAGCGAGCCCTTACTCTGACAGTGTAGGAGATTGTTATCTCTAACAAGATTACAGATAAAGCCATGCTTTTCAGTCCTCACAGTACATGTACCTTTTGTTTAGTGAAGCTAATCTTGTTAGATATAATGTTTGCTTCTATCTCAGTCAGTCATTGGGGTGTAGTCACTTCCTGCTCTCAGCTAATCCGATACCAGACGTGCCCGCTCTCGGCCAATCCCATACCAGGCGCGCCTGCTCTCGGCCAATCCCATACTAGGCGTCCCCGCCCTTGGCCAATCCCGTACCGGGCGTCCCCGCCCTCGGCCAATCCCGTACCGGGCGTCCCCGCCCTCGGCCAATCCCGTACCGGGCGTCCCCGCCCTCGGCCAATCCCGTACCGGGCGTCCCCGCCCTCGGCCAATCCCGTACCGGGCGTCCCCGCCCTCGGCCAATCCCGTACCGGGCGACCCCGCACTCGGCCAATCCCGTACCGGACGTCCCCGCCCTCGGCCAATCCCGTACCGGACGTCCCCGCCCTCGGCCAATCCCGTAACCGAGTCCCCGCCCCCCGGCCAATCCCGTACCGGGCGTCCCGCCCTCGGCCATCCCGTACCCGGGCGTCCCCGCCCTCGGCCAATCCCGTACCGGGCGCCCCCGCTCTCGGCCAATCCCGTACCGGGCGTCCCCGCTCTCGGCCAATCCCGTACCGGGCGGCCCCGCTCTCGGCCAATCCCGTACCGGGCGTCCCCGCTCTCGGCCAATCCCGTACCGGGCGCCCCCGCTCTCGGCCAATCCCGTACCGGGCGCCCCCGCTCTCGGCCAATCCCGTACCAGGCGCCCCCGCTCTCGGCCAATCCCGTACCAGGCATCCCCGCTCTCGGCCAATCCCATATCACGTGTCCGTCTAGTATGCAGGTAACAATATAAACCGGTGTGCACTCAGAGCACATAAAATATCTTTTATCTCATGACAAAATAAAAATCTATTGACCAGTGTATTTAGAAAAGGCCTTCATTTAACTGTCCCTTTATGCTGAAAGCTAATATTTGTAGTGAGAAAACCCCTTTAATGAGTCCAGTGGGCGGGGTTATCAGTGATTGACAACCTTCCTCGTATGAGTGAGTATACAGAGGTAGTATATGAAGAATAAGCAGTAAATTAAATTAATGAAATACAAGTTGTGCTGAACCTCTCCCTACAGAGCAAGATATGAATCTGCTCAGCTCCTCCTGCTCTATAACATGGGGCCCACAGATCAGATAGCATGTCCTCAGCTCTTCCTGCTCTATAAAATGGGGCCAGATCAGATAGCATGTCCTCAGCTCCTCCTGCTCTATAACATGGGGCCACAGATCAGATAGCATGTCCTTCCTCGCTCTATAACATGGGCTCGCATATCATGATAGCATGTCCTCAGCTCCTCCTGCTCTATAACATGGGGCCACAGATCAGATAGCATGTCCTCAGCTCCTCCTGCTCTATAACATGGGGCTCGCAGATCAGATAGCATGTCCTCAGCTCCTCCTGCTCTATAACATGGGGCCACAGATCAGATAGCATGTCCTCAGCTCCTCCTGCTCTATAACATGGGGCACGCAGATCAGATAGCATGTCCACAGCTCCTCCTGGAATATTACATGAGGCCACAGAGCAGATAGCGTGTCCTCAGGGTCCTCCTGCTCTATAACATGGGGTGCAGATCGATAACATGTCCTCAGCTCCTCCTGCTCTATAACATGGGGCCCGCAGATCAGATAGCATGTCCTCAGCTCCTCCTGCTCTATAACATAGGGCCACAGATCAGATAGCATGTCCTCAGCTCCTCCTGCTCTATAACATGGGGCCACAGATCAGATAGCATGTCCTCAGCTCCTCCTGCTCTATAACATGGGGCCTGCAGATCAGATAGCATGTCCTCAGCTCCTCTTACTCTATAACATGGGGCCACAGATCAGATAGCATGTCCTCAGCTCCTCCTGCTCTATAACATGGGGCTGCAGATCAGATAGCATGTCCTCAGCTCCTCCTGCTCTATAACATGGGGCCTGCAGATCAGATAGCATGTCCTCAGCTCCTCCTGCTCTATAACATGAGGCCTGCAGATCAGATAGCATGTCCTCAGCTCCTCCTGCTCTATAACATGGGGCTGCAGATCAGATAACATGTCCTCAGCTCCTCCTGCTCTATAACATGAGGCCTGCAGATCAGATAGCATGTCCTCAGCTCCTCCTGCTCTATAACATGGGACAGATCAGATAGCATGTCCTCAGCTCCTCCTGCTCTATAACAAGGGGCCACAGATCAGATAGCATGTCCTCAGCTCCTCCTGCTCTATAACATGGGGCCCGCAGATCAGATAGCATGTCCTCAGCTCCTCCTGCTCTATAACATGGGGCACAGATCAGATAGCATGTCCTCAGCTCCTCCTGCTCTATAACATGGGGCCCACAGATCAGATAGCATGTCCTCAGCTCCTCCTGCTCTATAACATGGGGCCGCAGATCAGATAGCATGTCCTCAGCTCCTCCTACTCTATAACATGGGGCCACAGATCAGATAGCATGTCCTCAGCTCCTCCTGCTCTATAACATGGGGCCACAGATCAGATAGCGTGTCCTCAGCTCCTCCTGCTCTATAACATGGGCCCCGCAGATCAGATAGCATGTCCTCAGCTCCTCCTGCTCTATAACATGGGGCAGATCAGATAGCATGTCCTCAGCTCCTCCTGCTCTATAACATGGGGACCACAAATCTAATGACAAGTTTAATGTGACCAGTTCCCTTTAAAGGGGAACTCCATTAATAAGGTAACCTAAGTGGGGACCATAAAGTATACCCCCACAATCCCCATGTGGGACTCTGACAGTTCAGACATCCACGGTCTCCCTAGGCAGAGGTATTTCACATTCATGCCATTTTTGGGCATTTTCCTTAAATTATGGGAGACCTCTTCCTCATTGTGTCATTTGCTTTATTCCGAAAATGAAAAACTATGCAACAAGGTCATCGATTTATTGTAGCCAAGAAGAGTTGTCCTCCGCTGTGACAACCAATCAGTTTGCAGCCTTAGAATGACAGCAGGGCTGTGATTGGTCGCGCTGGACGACGCTATCGTTTCTCCTTTGCAATAGGTTGTGTCATGACTGTCGGAGTCATGTCATAGTAGCAGTATAGAATTCTATTCCTTCTGAATGTCAATGCTGATCTGTATCCATCTGTGACTACTGTGATCATACGAGTGCATGTAAATGGCAGACCGTGATCTCTGAGAGGGGGATCCGTAACTAAATAAACCCGGGGTAGGTGGTCCCTGACCTCACGCTTCCTTTCTACAGGGTGGATAAAATAATAAAATGGGAGAGGTTGGTGATATCAACTTGCTGTTTGTGGCACATTAGTATATGGGAGGGGGGAAAACTTTTCAAGATGGGTGTTGACCATGGCAGCCATTTTGAAGTCGGCCATTTTAAAGTCGGCCAATATTGGATCCAACTTTATTTTTTCCAATGGAAAGAGGGTCATTTAACACATCAGACTTACTGAGAATTTCACAAAAACAATGGTGTGCTGCGGTGTTGCTATCAGTGTGTCAAGAGTGGGAGAAGAGGGTTGCATTGACAATCCAACACAATGGGCAGCACTTTGAACACATTTTATAAGGAGTCATAAACTTGTAAATAACTCATGAAAGAATAAAGTTACGTTAATACCAAGCACACCATTGTTTTTCTTGTTGGATCCAAAATGGCCGCCATGGTCAACACCCATCTTGAAAAGTTTCCCCCCTCCCATATAGTAATGTGCCACAAACAGGAAGTTGATATCACCAACCGTTCCCATTTTATTTAGGTGTATCCATATAAATGGCCTACCCTGTATGTTTGCTAATGTTGTGCCAGGGGTTGCCTTGAGCCCCGAGAAGGTAAGACGGGGCCACTCTGAGCTCCATAGTTGTCAAATTGATTGCCTCATTGGAGCAAGCCAATTGGTTTGTTTTACAGCGCCCCCTCCTGCAAGGATTTGCTGCTATCGGATGGTAAGAATGTTCTCAACTATATCCCACGAGCTCCCGAATAGTCTTCTTTTGTCAATGGTAACAAATCTATTCGGTCATCAGTTCCTGAGAAAGCTGGGTGACGACCGGTATGGCCCCCATGACAACACCTACAGAGGTTCCTCTCCCCCCTCAGTATTCCTAGTCTCCTGAATGTCAGATCTGCCTAGTTCAAATCCCCACATAGGAGTCTAAGGATGGGAATGACGAGCCCTTGGCGGCCATGTTGGTTTTCACCCAACTTTCCGGTAAGGTTCAATGTCTGAATGAAGATTTTTAACTTGGCAATCTTATTTATTTCAGGGAGAAGTGCTCTACAGCATGTAAATCGCACAATGGGTTGATGTCAATACATGTATCAGGGAAATATTGTATATATTGGGGTACAGGGGCGCCTGTGTGAGAAAACCAGTGACCACACATGGGTTAAGCTGACATAATGGTTTTCTGGTTCGGTAACTGGTATACAATGTCATTGTTACCCAGCTGCGGAAAACTACAACTCCCAGCATGCCCTCACAGCCACTATCCTGCTGGGAGTTGTAGTTAAGCTGACATAATGGTTTCCTGACTAGGTAACTGGTATACTATGTAATTGTTACCCAGCTGTGGAAAACTACAACTCCCAGCCTGCCCTGTTGATGTCATGTCAGTACATGTACCAGGGAAATAATGTATGTATTGGGGTACAGGGGCATCTGTGTAAGAAAACCAGTGACCACACCAGCTGATATAATGGTTTTCTGGTTCGGTAACTGGTATACTATGTCATTGTTACCCAGCTGTGGAAAACTACAACTCCCAGCATGCCCTCACAGCCGCTAGACTG
This sequence comes from Phyllomedusa bahiana, assembly GCA_025379985.1. Classification (NCBI taxonomy): domain Eukaryota; kingdom Metazoa; phylum Chordata; class Amphibia; order Anura; family Hylidae; genus Phyllomedusa; species Phyllomedusa bahiana. The sequence continues at coordinate 63,121 of JAODAL010017153.1, forward strand.
CTGGGAGTTGTAGTTAAGCTAACATAATGGTTTCATGATTAGGTAACTGGTATTCTATGTCATTGTTACCAAGCTGTTGAAGACTACAATTGTCCGCATGCAGTGACAGCCACTAGCCTGCTGGGAGTTGTAGTTAAGCTGACATAATGGTTTCCTGACTAGGTAACTGGTATACTATGTCATTGTTACCTAGCTGTGGAAAACTACAACTCCCAGCATGCCCTGTTGACGTCATGTCAGTACATGTACCAGGGAAATAATGTATGTATTGGGGTACAGGGGCGTCTGTGTAAGAAAACCAGTGACCACACCAGCTGATATAATGGTTTTCTGGTTCAGTAACTGGTATACTATGTCGTTGTTACCCAGCTGTGGAAAACTACAACTCCCAGCATGCCCTGACAGCTACTAGCCTGCTGGGAGTTGTAGTTTTACACCAGTTGCAGGGGGAAGGAGGGCGACAGTGTTTTAGGTACAGTGCCAATCTCCCGCTTGCACTCTGCTCTATATACCTGTATTGTATGTAACATATCAAAAACTTTTATATTGTCAGGGGGGGTTCAGGTATAATGTAGTGCACCCCTCACCCACCACCTGGGACCCAAAATTGTCACTTTGCTGGTGACCAAAAAAAAGTGTTTACTAATGAACTGCATATCTGACCAGCAAGGGGGGGGGCTTCTATTTTGGAGCAAAATGTTGGGCCCAGACCTAGCCAGAATCTATTGGGTTATACACATTATGGTGCATAGATGCCCAACCCCTCCCTACTCCATGCATAGCATTACCAATATGGCCGCCATTGCACTCCCCACATCGACTGTTATCCACTTTGAGTCCTTAATTGGGGGATGCGACTACATAGACCATTCAGGACTCTAGGAAAGTTGGGTATCAACCCCTGAAACAATGATCTGCTTGATATGACTCTGGTATAATGGTATCCATCCCCCTGATAGCCTTGGACGTTGGGCAGAGCATTGAAAATGATCGGTTACTGTAAATGGTACAAGCGCTAATAGACTTCTCTGCCCCCAAAATTGTGCCCCTTTCCCTGTGTAGTGTATCCACACAAATCATGTGTTCTTTTCCATACACTGTATGACAAGGATTTTCCATGTGCAATAAAAAAAAAAATAAGACACAATTTCATTGTTTCTTGTGTTTTTGGGAACTTTTGGAAGGACTCCTACAGTTCCCTGTTTTGCCTACTATTTGTGGGGGTCGGATAAGTCTTTAAAGAAGGCAACATCTAATGCTTAATTTACTTTATGATATAAATAATTTAGTGATTACATAAAACTACAAGAAGATAGTGTGATATTGTATATACTTTTGCATAATATAGATTATAAAGACAAGGCACACCTGATATTGGTTACAAAGGCAAAGCACGCATAATATGGATTACAAATACTTACATCACACCTCGATATGGGTCAAAGCTTCATCAGGAATCTTATAAGCATCATCTATCGGCATCAGCTGGTAAACGGAGGCCAGCGAAGATAGAGAGATAATCCTGAGATCAACACCGTGCACGGGTGCCCCCATATACAGGTCCAAGCTTCAGCAGGAATCTTAACAACATCATCTATCCATAACATCAGCTGGGAGAAGCGGGCCAGCGAAGATAGATATTCCTGAGATCCACACCATGCACGGGTGCCTCCTTATATAGGTCCAAGCTTCACCAGGAATCTTATAAGCATCATCTATCAGCATCAGCTGGGATAAGCGGGCCAGCGAAGATAGAGGCATGTTCCTGAGATCCACACCGTGCACGGGTGGGTGCCCCCTTATACAGGTCGAAGCTTCACCAGGAATCTTATAAGTATCATCTATCGGCATCAGCTGGGAGAAGCGGGCCAGCGAAGATAGAGAAATATTCCTGGGATACTACACTGTGGCGGCGAGGCATCCCTCTATAGCCCACAGGTCCAGATACTGCTACCTTCGCAGCAAACTTTCTCAGTTTATATCTTATTTGAAACAAATGCCTGCGTAACCAAGTGTTACGCAAGCTAACAGGTTAGTACTTTTCCAGGATCAGACCTCCCCCCTCCCCAGTCCTTCAGGGGTTAACCTGTCACTGGAAAAATCCATCACTGGATGCTGAACACCCCCGGTCATTAGCCATGAACACCTGTGTTCCCATGATTTCTCCCTGGGTAGTGTTATCTCAGTAACAAAGCTATGTCTACGCGGTGCAGCGTTCTCAAAACAAACTGTTTGAGCAACATTCATAACAGGTTATGTGGTCTCTCACTAAACATTACCAGGAGTTAGGAAATTTACAGCTTAAAGGGGTTGTCTCACTACAATGATTCATCTTACCTCACTCCTGTTTTCTTGGTTTCATTTTGAATTCAGGGGCGTGTTTACTGGCTTCTACCAGGCTGCAGTAAAAGCCAGGTCTGTAGCTATAGCGACCAGTGCTGGCAGCCTATCAGGAGAGATTGGACAGGTCTGTAGCTATAGTGACCAGCGCTGGCGGCCTATCAGGAGAGATCGAACAGGTCTGTAGCTATAGCAACCAGTGCTGGTAGCCTATCAGGAGAGATCGAACAGGTCTGTAGCTATAGCAACCAGTGCTGGTAGGCTATCAGGAGAGATCGAACAGGTCTGTAGCTATAGCGACCTGAGGAGCTGATGCAGCCCATACAAGAGTGGATATCTAGGAATAGGCAGGACTATGTTAATGGACATATATTGCAAAGTGAATTGTTTTTCAAGATCTTTAACATAAAAAGCAGCGATCCTTGTAGTGAGACAACCCCTTTAAAGACTAGCTATTAAAGAGAACCTGTCACATAGGTTATGCCCCCCTTGCTGAAGACAGCATAAGCCAGTGTCAGACCTGCTGTTTCCAGCGCTGTCTCCTTTATTCTGTAAGATACTGCAGTTTTAGAGCATTTACCCCTCAAATCTTATTCATGAGTAGGTGTTAGCCCCGCCCACCAAAGGCTATCCCCGTCAAGTGGGCGGGGTTTTGAAAACTGACTCTTTGAATGACTCTTCTGGCTGAAAACTGCAGATTTGAGCAAAAAATACACAAAAACTCCAGCATCTTATAGAATAAGGGACACAGCGCTGGAAACAGCAGGTCTGACACTGGCTTGTGCTGTCCTCAGCAAGGGGGGCATAATCTATGTGACAGGTTCCCTTTAAGATCTCTTATTCTTAAAGAAATACTGTCAATATGGATTCCGGATGGTCAATAAATCTCTTAGCACAACATTCCACCCTTGACCATCCATAATCCATATTTTATCTATATACAACATCATATCCCAAGGGAAAGGCTTCAGCAGATGAACAACATATTGCTATAAGAAAAGGAATACACTGTATACAGCAGCATAAAGCAATGCAAGCGCAAACTATAATGAAAAGTACTCCTAAAATATAGCGTAAATAGCCACGGCAGGGGATCCTACAAGCACAAGGGATAACCCTAGAATCTCTGACTGTCAATATGGACCCTGGATGGTCAATCTCTTGGCACTACATTCCCCCATAAGGAATTTGTTCCTGCATTACCCCTGGTGGTCACTAGGAGTTGTCATTGGACTGTGCTAGGAGTTCCCGGATAGTGTGCAGTGCTATAATTCTGCAGGTGACGGGAGGTGGGCGCTGCGCCCATTGCTGTGAGGAGGACGTCGCAGGTTCACATTAGGGATTATATGTGTATGGAAATCCCTGGATGTAGCCGTATTTCATCCAGTGCAAAATCAGAAACCCTTCAGTCCCCCGTGTCTGGAATTTAAAGGGCTTTTCCAATAAACCTCTGAACATGATGGTTGTGCTCAAGCGAATCTATGCAGAGCACCAGTCCAGTCTGTGGCCAGCAGCGGCGCTGTTTGTAGAAAAGAGGAAACCAAGAAGTAGACCCCTTTTATTTATGGGTACTCGGCAGTCCTGGGCATATGCCAGGGTGGGTAAACCTGCCCTATATGGGTGAAGCAGAGAACTTGCCCAAGGTTTTGCTTATACCGGAAGCCATCACTGCCCTTCACTGGAAGGTGACTGCAGATGCATATCTATTCTGATGGAATAATGTTATACTGAAATGAGTCCAGGATGAGGAAAATAGAGAAAAATGTAATTCTACTTCCTTTTCCCCCTGCTGCTACCGCGCTGGAGCTCCCAGGGATCCGCTCCTATTCACATTGGGGAGCTTATGCTCCATAAGGAATGAATGGAGAATAAGCCTCTCCTGTGTGCCAGGACAAGAACCCGGAAGTGTTAGGGCATGTCCCCACGGCACGGGTTGTCGGCCCAGCGGTTTTGCAGACCGCCTGAAAAACCGGCCGAAAATGAGCATAATGGGGTTCTATGGAAAACCCGTGCAGCAGTCCCCACTGCACAGGTGTTCCGCCCGGCGGTTTTTCCGCCCGAAAAGCATTCAACATGCACATTCTTCCGTCCGGCTTTTGGAATATGTGAAGGGGGAAGGGCTCATCGCGGAGAAAAGCTGTCCGCGGCCGTGTGCACGGCACACAAACCAGACAAATATTTGTCCATTGCCATGTAAACGGGCCCTTATAGATATTTTTATGGTCTGTATGGGGGCTGATGTCTCATCTCATATTCTAGAGATTTATCTTTATATTCTATGCTGATATACATGTTATGTATTTCATGCTTACCATGCCTTCTTATGTCCAAATTTGTATTTGAAAATGTAAATAACAATTATATTTAAAAAAAAAAAAAAAGAAGAACCCGAAAGTGAAGTGGAGCGGATCCCTGATGAGCTCTGGAGCTGTAGTGGTGGAGGAGCAGGAGGTAAGATGATTATTATTACGGTGTGTGTGTGTGTATGTGTGTATATATATATGTATATATATATATATCTGTATGTATATATAGCCTTGAGAAAGGCTATTAGTAGTCAAAATGTTGCTCTATGGACATGCTGGAATAAAGTAGTTGTTTCACTTTTTTTCACTTTGCAATTGGAGTGCTGCGATTTTTTTTTCATATATTGTGGGGACTCGTGACGGGAGTCGAACATCGCTGGCACCCACTGGTAATTTCAAATTTTGAGTGCTGCCTTGTTTGTGTGTGTATATATGTATATATATATATATATATATACACACATTATATATATCCCACCCTGGACCCTTTTCAGTATAATTGTATTCAATGGGACGACCCCCTTTATAATAGAAAACTAAAAATAATTAAAATTTGCCTATGAGAAACCTGTCCCAGTGCCACCGATAGGGTCACATTTGCTGCAGTGTCATGTGACCTATAGGTCACATGGTCTTGGCGGTCTCTTCTTGTATGAACGGCCCATGACTGACTGGCTACAATGTCGTGTGACCTATCACTGGCCGCTCCAATCATGTGGTGTTCAGGTAGGAAGAGACCGCTTATGCCAATGATTGACAAATAACATGACTTTGTAGCCAATCGTTTGCCTTAGCAGTCATATGGTAAGAGACCACTAGTGCCAGTGATTGGCTACAATATCATGTGACCTGTCAATCACTGACCTCAGTGGTCTCTTCCTATATGAACAGCACATGACTGCTGCGGCCAGTGATTGGCTACACTGTCATGTGACCTGTCAATCACTGGCCACAGCAACCATGTGCTGTTCATATAGGAAGAGACCGCCGAGGTCAGTAATTGACAAGTCACACGACATTGCAGCCAATCATTGCCCGCAGCTTTCTCATGCTGTATGAACCGCACATGGCATTGTAGCCAATCACTGACCTCAGTGGTCTCTTCCTATATGAACAGCACGACTGCTGCGGCCAGTGATTGGCTACAATGTCATGTGACCTGTCAATCACTGACCTTAGCGATCTTTTTCTATATGAACAGCACGACTGCTGCGGCCAATGATTGGCTACAATGTCAGGTGACCTGTCAATCACTGACCTTAGCGATCTTTTTCTATATAAACAGCACGACTGCTGCGGCCAGTGATTGGCTACAATGTCATGTGACCTGTCAATCACTGACCTTAGCGATCTCTTTCTATATGAACAGCACGACTGCTGCGGCCAGTGACTGGCTACAATGTCATGTCACCTGTCAATCACTGACCTTAGCGATCTTTTACTATATAAACAACACGACTGCTGCGGCCAGTGATTGGCTACAATGTCATGTGACCTGTCAATCACTGACCTCAGCGATCTCTTTCTATATGAACAGCACATGACTGCTGCGGCCAGTGATTGGCTACAATGTCATGTAATGGATCAGTGAAAAGTTGAAAAAAAGTTTGTTTTTAATTTTTTTTCCTTAAATAATCCCTTTTAAATCATTCTTAAAACATGGTCCTAATTGTTAAGTGCATGCATTAATCATGATAGGGGGCACTGTACTCCATCTTACACACCCAGAATACATTTTGGGGGGGAAACTGGCTTTTGCCGTGCAAATGGCCTCCAGTCCGAGTGAGGAGCCGGGGAGGGAGAGGTGGGATAAAGCCTGGTTTGCGGCTTTAGTGTCACTTTCAGTCTTTTTGGAAGGTTAAATGGCTGTTTAGAGCGGAGCATTGAAGGCCGAGCAGGGGGTGCATTGTGAAGGGCTTCTCCTGCATTGTTGATTCCTTTTCAATGGTTCCTTGAATAAGAATACTCCGGGCCCCCACTTTTTCCTCCTCCCTCAGCCGGAACACAAGTGCTTGGTATGGGGGAGGCCTGCAGTTTCCTGCAGGTTGTGATGGTATTCACAGCATCCATCGCTTCAGCTAACTCTTTCTTTCTTTTCTGCAGTTTAACCCAGGCCGAGAGGCTCACTTATCTCTGCTTGACACCCAATTACAACATGAATACACTGGAGTGGCTGAAAAAGGCCTCTCACTTTTGCTGACCCCCTCACTCCTTATGGTGAGAGGCTACAGATCAAACAAAGCTCCAGCGGGCAGGCCTCCATTGTCACCCCTGCCGAGGGGTCCTCCTCTATTCCTGCACCCCATTGTCTGCGCTTTTATTAAATGCTTTCACTGCACAGGATGCAAACAGCTGTTCCAGGACGGCCGTGCGCTTTATGCAGAATAAGCGGGCGCCTTTCCCCCCCTTCCTTATGACCACATGCTACAAAATCTCCCTTATTACCTACAAATGCCAACTTTTTGGCTTTGTTGCCATAGGGCCTTGTGCACATGATCTCGTAAAAATCCAAGTTTTGGGCACTGTGCGGGTGCCCAAGAGGTCTTAAGTCGTTTCATTATCATATGGTGTCTGGGCAGGTACCTGGTGTCTCTACATATAACTTTCCTCCAAACTTTTGAGACTCTTTTATTTCGTACTACAATATCAGTAGCACTCTATAGGCACTAAAAACAGTCAAAAAGTACAAGAATTACTAGTAGAGTTACTACTGGTGCCATAGAAGAGGGCGAGCTCAGGACTACAAGTGCTATAAAAGGGGGGAATCTCACGACCTTGTATTCAATGGAAACAATCCTATTTCAGATGCCATAGAGTCTTCTTAGGATTGTAATTTTCCATGGAGTTTACCATGCTTCCGTGTGAAGATAGTTTTGCAGAAGAACAGTGCCAGTTGTATGAAAAAAAAAAAAAGACTTTCAAAAAACAAAATCTGGTTAGCCCATCCGTTCTGAAGAATAAACGTATAGGTGCACCTGTTTTTGGCAGTCCCAAAAAAAATGTAAACACAAAAACAGTAAAACAGTAGGCAATTTTTTTGGGACTAAAAACAGTCAAAAAGGACATAAGAATTTTTTGGAACAGCGTTTCTGCTACTAAGGAATATATGGTAAAATTTGAGGTTCTTAGTGTACATTTTTGATCTATAAATGCCCACCACAGGAAAATGACCCCAAATTTTGGGGGGAAACCCACCTTTATGCTACCTTTTCTTGGGGTCTGTATGTAGTGTAGGTTCCCAAACCCGAATTGGGGTCAAACCTTTTTCGGGGAAAGGGGGGAAATTTAATTTGTTTTTAAAAACAAAAAAGGGGCCGGACTAAAAACCCTAAAATTTTTTCCCTATATTTCCCCTTTGTAGCAGGAAAGCTGTTCCAAAAAGTTCTTATGTCCTTTTGATGTTTTTAGTTTTCAAAAGAGTGCTGCTGAAGTTGTTTGGGTTTGCTTTGCCTTTGAATGCCCCCCTTTCGCACCTATTCGGGTTTTTTTCGAACGGTTGGGGCAAACCCGAAATTTTTTTTTTTTGAAAAGTCCTTTTTTTTTTTTTTACAACTGGCAATGGGGTTTTCTGCAAACCCTTTTTTCAACCGGGAAACATGGGAAACTCCATGGAAATTAACCCAAACCCCAAAAGGGCTCTATGGCTTTGAAATTGGGTTGTTTCCTTTTAAAACAAGGGGGCTTTTAGATTCCCCCCCTTTTAAAAGCACTTGTATCCTGACTCGCCCCCCTTCTATGGCACCGTAGTTAAATCTGACTTATCCCCCTTATTTTTTGTACTGGTAGTAGCACTGAAACTCACCCTCGCTAAGCAAATGGTTAAGTAGTTTGAGATGGGAACCATCCTTTGGGACCGTAGTAGGGACCCGGGGGTCGACCCCCCCCCTTTTCTTGCTCCCCATCTGGGACAATTTGCAGCAGTTCTGAACTTGCCCCTCTCTTGGCAATTTGGTAGCAGCCTGAGTTTTTTCCCCCCTTTTATAAACATGGGGTAGTCCTGAAATTTTTCCCCCCTTTCCCATGGCACTGGGGAGTAGTCCTGAATTTTCCCCCCTTCTATAGACTGGGGGGGAGTTTCCCGAGTTTCCCCCTTCTATAGCACTGGGAGTTGTCCTGATTTCCCCCCTTCTATAGCACGGGGGATAGTCCTGAGTTTTGCCCCCTTCTATAGCACTGGGAGTAGTCCTGAATTTGCCCCCCTTCTATAGCACTGGGAGTAGTCCTGAATTTGCCCCCTTCTATAGCACTGGGAGTAGTCCTGAGTTTGCCCCCTTCTATAGCACTGGGAGTAGTCCTGAGTTTGCCCCCTTCTATAGCACTGGGAGTAGTCCTGAGTTTGCCCCCTTCTATAGCACTGGGAGTAGTCCTGAGTTTGCCCCTACTTTTAGCACTGGGAGTAGTCCTGATTTGCCCCCTTCTATAGCACTGGGAGTAGTCCCTGAAATTTGCCCTTTTTCTATAGCACTGGGAGTAGTCCTGAATTTGCCCTTTTCTATAGCACTGGGGAGTAGTCCTGAGTTTGCTCACCTTTCTAAGCTACTGGTTTTAGTCCTTATTTGGGCCCCCTTTCTATAGCACTGGGAGTAGTCCTGAGTTTGCCCCCTTCTATAGCACTGGGAGTAGTCCTGTATTTGCCCCCTTCTATAGCACTGAGAGTAGTCCTGAGTTTGCCCCCTACTATAGCACTGGGAGTAGTCCTGAGTTTGCCCCCTTTCTTTTAGCACTGGGAGTAGTCTAAATTGCCCCCTTCTATAGCACTGGGAGTAGTCCTGCATTTGCCCTTTTCTATAGCACTGGGAGTAGTCCTGAATTTGCCCCCTTCTATAGCACTGGGAGTAGTCCTGAGTTTGCCCCCTTCTATAGCACTGGGAGTAGTCCTGAATTTGCCCCCTTCTATAGCACTGGGATTAGTCCTGAGTTTGCCCCTTCCTTTAGCACTGGGAGTAGTCCTAAAGTTTGCCCCCTTCTATAGCACTGGGAGTAGTCCTGAGTTTGCCCCCTTCTATAGCACTGGGAGTAGTCCTGAGTTTGCCCCCTTCTATAGCACTGGGAGTAGTCCTGAATTTGCCCCCTTCCATAGCACTGGGAGTAGTCCTGAGTTTTCTCCTTTCTATAGCACTGGGAGTAGTCCTGAATTTGCCCCCTTCTATAGCACTGGGAGTAGTCCTGAGTTTTCTCCTTTCTATAGCACTGGGAGTAGTCCTGAGTTTGCCCCCATCTATAGCACTGGGAGAGTCCTGAGTTTGCCCCCTTCCATAGCACTGGCACTGCCCCCTTATCTGGCACCGGCAGAAGTTCTAATCTCGACCCTTGCTATGGTGGTGGTAGCAGTACTCACCCTCTTCTATGCACTTTTAGTAGCTCTAAGCTCATACCCTACTTTGGCACTAGAAAGAGACCTTGCGTTCACAGAGTGTTAACGGAAAAAATGTGGGAAAATATGCACATAAGTTACTCCTAGTTTTTATGCATTTCTGTTTGTTTTTTCCTCTGGTGCATTTTTTGACTTGTAATTTTGATGTATGATTTTACTCCCTTTTTTTTTCTGTACAACTTCATTTTAGTTGATCCATTCTGTGTCCAAATACACATCAACATAGAGAACAATGGGACGCTGCTGATGTGTATTTTACGGCTCAAAATACGCACCAAGAAACTTTGGGCCCAATTTATGAAAACTGTCTTAAAGGGGTTGTCTCACTTCAACAATTCATCTCACCTCAGTCCTGTTTTCTTGGTTTCACTTTGAATTCAGTGGCGTGTTTAATGGCTTCCACTAGGCTGCAGTAGAAACCAGGTCTGCAGCTATAGCAACCAGTGCTGACAGCCTATCAGGAGAGATCAAACAGGTCTGTAGCTATAGCGACCAGTGCTGGCAGCCAATCAGGAGAGATCAAACAGGTCTGTAGCTATAGCAACCAGTGCTAGCAGCCCATCAGGAGAGATCAAACAGGTCTGTATCTATAGCAACCAGCGCTGGCATCCTATCAGGAGAAATTGAAGATGGTATGTAGCTATAGTGACCAGCGTTGGCAGCCTATCGGGAGAGATCAAACAGGTCTATAGCTATAGCAACCAGTGCTGGCAGCCTATCAGGAGAGAGTGAACAGGTCTGCAGCTATAGCAACCAGTGCTGTCAGCCTATCAGGAGAAATTGAAGATGGTCTGTAGCTATAGCGACCAGCGCTGGCAGCCTATCTGGAGGGATCAAACAGCTCTGTAGCTATAGCGTCCAGTGCTGGCAGCCAATCAGGAGAGATCAAACAGGTCTTTAGCTATAGCAACCAAGGCCATCCCCCAACAGCCGTGTGCACGACCCGGAAACAGTACAAATACTGGTCAGATAAACCAACCGGTATTTGACCTGTGCCGTGTAAACGGCCCCTTAGGCTATGTTCACACGGTTTAAATTTGGACGTATTTCAGTCCGTAATTACGTGCCGGAGTGCGCAAATTACGGCTGAAATACGTCCCAGTCATTACGGTAATCCACAGCTCTCATAGAGAACTATGGATTACGTCTCCTCTCCCTGCTCGGCGAAAACGCCGGGCGGGGAGATAAGTGACATGTGAATTACTAGCGGCGTATACGGGCCGCTGGTAATGCAAGTCTATGGGCCGGAGAGGTAACGCCCCCCCCGCTCCCGCCCTGCAAATACACCGTGTGAACCTAGCCTTATAGTGTATAGAGCTCCAGAGGGGGTGCTGGGTGCTGTACCTACAGTTGCATCTGATGTTCCCCTGTTAGAAAACGGTTACATTTGTCCCAATAATTAAAGCCTTCTAAACCAGGGCTCCCCAACTCCAGTCCTCAGGACCCACCAACAGGTCATGTTTTCAGGATCTCCCACAGAATGCACTGACCATAATGATATCACCTGTGCAAAGCTAAGGAAAGCCAGAAAACATGACCTGTTGGTGGTCCTTGAGGACTGGAGTCGAGGGCCCCTGTTCAAAACTGTTTTCTAACATCATAGAACAGAATGGAGAGTTGTGCACAAGCGCTTCTCCATTCTGAGCTGACAGTGGCGGGGGCCGTTCCTGAGATAGGTGCAGGTCCCTCTATCTTATAGGCAGGCTCGGACTGGCCCACAGGGGAATAGGGGAAAACCCCGGTGGGCCCTTGAGCATGGTAGACCTGGAGTTGTCTTTTAACTGCATGTACATCCTCAGTAGAGGCAAAAAGAGAGGTAAAAAGCAAGAGGCAGAGTATAGGAGATAAGTACAGTCATTTACAGTGACTGTAGGGTGGGCCCTAAAATAAGCTCCACCGGTGGGCCCATGAAAACTCAATTGGTGGGCCCTTAGAGTCAACTCCACCTGTGGGCCCAAGGCACCCCAGTCCGACACTGCCTATAGGCCATCAAAGTCTATGGTGGGAACACCCCTTAATAGGGGCCATTGGCCTTGTTAGCTTAAATTTTTATTAGGGCCCTTATACATTCACAGTCTGAAAAAAAAATAGCTCTGCCCTAATCCTGATCACAAGGCTGAGGGTTTGTTGCAACGTAGCAGCGCAGGAAAAGGATGAAATTTGGCTGCTGCTATGTTATATATCTATGAAAATTCTTTACACTGCTACATTATGACAGATTCCCATCTCTGTAATGTATACACAGGATCCCATTCACAGACAGCAAGCAGAGATCTTAAAATCCCCCCGAAAAACAATGGAAACACAAAGTGTATTAGAAAGTTGCAGAAGTTCTCATTTTACAGCGATTAAGCTTCATTTCCATTAGACTGGACAAATCCTTTATTCAAGTCAAAATGCAAGTGGCCTTCAGGTTCCTGAGTTGCCCTGAAGTGAGCAGCAGGTGCAGCTGGGCAGCTCCGAGGAGCAGAAGCTAATTCCTCAGCACCCTAAGACATCTATTTGTTCACTAATGATGCTATTGTCTCAGGGAAGGGATCAGCAAGTCTGTTGTCATGCAAAGTGCAGCCATTGTGAAGCATTCCTCTCATTCCTGGCTGCCATCACTACTTTGGTGGAAGGCATTAGAGTGACCCCTGTGCTCTTTTGCCTCTCTCTTCTGTTTTCCTTTTCAGCAATTTCCTCTGCATCAGCTACTTCGTTTAACTTGCACAAGTTATAACTTTTTTTTTTCAGAAACAGCGCCACTCTTGCCCGCAGGCTGTAAGTGGTATTGCAGTTCAGCTCCATTACTTTTACCAGGATCCAAATACAGCACATTAAAGGGTTCGTCTCACTACAAGGATTGCTGCTTTGTATGTTAAAGATCTTGCAAAAACTAGTCACTTTGCAATATGAGTCCATTAGCAGTGTCCTACCTATCTAGATTCCCCCTTGTATGGGCTGCATCAGCTCCTCTGGTCGCTATAGCTACAGACCTGTTCCATCTCTCCTCATAGACTGCCAGCGCTGGTTGCTATAGCTACAGACCTGTTCCATCTCTCCTCATAGGCTGCCAGCGCTGGTTGCTATAGCTACAGACCCGTTCCATCTCTCCTGATAGGCTGCCGGCGCTGGTTGCTATAGCTACAGACCTGTTCCATCTCTCCTCATAGGCTGCCAGTGCTGGTTGCTATAGCTACAGACCTGTTCCATCTCTCCTCATAGGCTGCCAGCACTGGTCGCTATACCTACAGACCTGTTCCATCTCTCCTCATAGACTGCCAGCACTGGTCGCTATACCTACAGACCTGTTCCATCTCTCCTCATAGGCTGCCAGTGCTGGTTTCTATAGCTACAGTCCTGTTCCATCTCTCCTCATAGGCTGCCAGTGCTGGATGCTATAGCTACAGACCTGTTCCATCTCTCCTCATAGGCTGCCAGCGCTGGTTGCTATAGCTACAGACCTGTTCCATCTCTCCTCATAGGCTGCCAGCACTGGTCGTATAGCTACAGACCGTTCCATTGTCCTCATAGCTGCCAGCACTGGTTGCTATGCTACAGACCCGTTTAATCTCTCCTTAGGCGCCAGCGCTGGTTGCTATAGCTAAAGAACTGTTGCATCTCGCCACATATGCTGCCAGCACTGATCGCTATAGCTACAGACCTGTTCCATCTCTCCTGATAGGCTGCCAGCGCTGGTTGCTATAGCTACAGACCTGTTCCATCTCTCCTCATAGGCTGCCAGCGCTATTTGTTATAGCTACAGACCTGTTCCATCTCTACTCATAGGCTGCCAGCGTTGGTTGCTATAGCTACAGACCTGGTGCTCATCACTGCAGGCCAGTAGTAGCCAGTAAACACGCCCCTGAATTCAGAAGCTAAACAGAGAAAACAGAACTGAGGTAAGATGAACCGATGGAGTGAGACAACCCCTTTAACTAACATGGGGTTTTTTAAGCACTCGTGAATTTAAATTACAACACTTTTTGTTAGTTTTTTCCCCATGATACATCAGGTTTTATTTTTGTATAAGTCCTGTTTTTTTTTCACTTTAAAAAAAAAAAAAAAAAAAAATTAATTTTTTCCGTTTGGTAAAATAAAATAAGTTTTGTAATCGAGTCACTTTTCTGTTACGGTTGTTTTTATATAGGTGAGGTCAGGGCTATGGAGTCGGTAAGCCAAACCTCAAACTCCACAGCCCTGTTGCTGAGATGAGGGCAGCCGTTCCTTCCCGGTGCCTCTTCCCTCTGATCTGTAGGGGAGGAGCTTCACTACTGAGCAGGTACATAAAGTGCAGCACATTCATCTCCACTAGGAACTTAGATCAGGAATAGAACAGACATTTAAAGGACATTTCAGAATATTCCCAAATTCTTGTGAAAAAATATTCTGGACTGAACTAACTGTACCCAATTTATTATATAAAATGGACGCCGAATCCGACTCCACAGCCCTGGGTGATATGTAGTTTTATTGTTGTTGCAGTGTGAGATGAGCTTTGTTTGTTTTTTCGGTTTTGTCTTTTTTTATTTTTTAATCATATGTTTTGACTTCATTTTTGTTTTGCTACACATACAGGCAGTCCCCGGCTCACACCGTTCCGACTTACATTTGTCCCCTCGTTACAAACAGAGACTTATGGGACATGCTGGCACGTGTAGTTCCATGTCCCACAGCAGATAGTAGCTGTGGAACGACAAGTTCCAGCATGCCACAGCAGCACATGAGGTGAAATCTTCTTAATAGGAGCACAGACAGCAAAACCAATGTAAAAAACCTTCCCTGCACTATCCGAAACTAAAAAAAAAACCTTTGTGCTGGAGTTACGTTTAAAAAATCGTCATGTTCCGACTTACATACAAACTCAACTTAAGAACAAACCTACAGTCCCGATCCCGTTTGTAACCCGGGGACTGACTGTATATGGAGTAGGGGCCTGCAGATCAGATAGCATGTCCTCAGCTCCTTCTGCTATATAACATGGGGCAGATCAGATAGCATGTCCTCAGCTCCTCCTGCTCTATAACATGGGGCCACAGATCAGAATGCCGGTCCTCAGCTCCTCCTGCTCTCTAACATGGGGCAACAGATCATATAGCTTGTCCTCAGCTCCTCCTGCTCTATAACATGGAGCAGATCAGATAGCATGTCCTCGCCTCCCTGCCCCTATAACATGGGGCCACAATCAGATAGCATGTTTCCCCAGCTCATCCTGCTCTATAACATGGGGCCCACAGATCAGATAGCGTGTCCTCAGCTCCTCCTGCTCTATAACATGGGGCCCACAGATTACATAGCGTGTCCTCAGCTCCTCCTGCTCTATAACTGGGGCCACAGATCAGATAGCATGTCCTCACTCCTCCTGCTCTATAACATGGGGCAGATCAGATAGCGTGTCCTCAGCTCCTCCTGCTCTATAACATGGGCCACAGATCAATGCGTGTCCCCCAGCTCCTCCTGCT